>RJWM01041383.1:0-15178 GCA_004363535.1 Dasyprocta punctata | reverse complement strand
ACATTCCCTTTTGGGCGCGCCTCCTCACCAGTGCCGAGGTGCTAATGACCTGATTTGCATCTGTGTAAATCTGAGCTGGGGCACTAATGAGGCTTGAAGTGACAGGACCCGCCAAGGCTAGCTGGCGGGGACGCCCTGAGATACCACAAGCACAGTCCGGCAGTTGCTTGGCCAACCCAAGACCTGGCAGACACACACGAAAGAGAGCTCCAAGCCCAAATCCTTCCACTGGGGCAGAGGCGGCAGGGAAAGAGTTACGTGAGAGGCAAACGGCCCCCATGCTGAGTGGCTCTTCTTTTCGGAAGCACCTTTTCCCTTCAGTTCCCAGGACACAGGAATTTAGCCCAGGACCATGCATAATTGATAACAGCGGAGAGGCCCAGCGCCACACCCCAGCTGGTAACCACGGTGAATATTCACCTCGACGCAGCAAGGGCACACAGCACCCTGGTCTGGGCCGCTGGTCCACTTCAGTCCCGCACTTTAGGGACAAAGACACCCACTGCAGGAGCCTGCGGTGGAGGAAGGACAGCTGGGAACTATTCCAAGAGCAGTGGTGCCCACGTTGCTTTGAGCCAGACGGATGGGGGCTGAGATTCTTCACAGCTTTCTTACTCTTCTGATGTGACCTTAAGAAAGTCACTCTAGCTTCTCAGCCCAGCTTCTCCCGAGTGGGGGTGTGTGATCATAATGATCATAATGTTTCCTCTCTGAGTGCTTGGAAGATTCCATGAACTGGTATCTGTGTATGTTTTGCATGATAGCTGGTGCACAGGTACTCAACCCTTTAAATAAATTTTAATGAACACATGATAACTGTACATATTTATGAGTACAGTATAATATTTAGATACATGTATACAATTTATTTATTTGTTCATTTACATTTATTTTTTTATTTTCCCTTTTTAAAATTTTTTTAATTTTTATTTTTTATTTAAGAGAAAAAAGAAAAAAAAAGACACATATGACAAAGACAAAAAGCAAAAGAGACAAACAAATATATTTATTTATTTCTAAGGGGATGGTCCTAAATGGAAAGAAGGATGGCAAGTTTTCAGGGAGAAGAAAAGGATTTGGCAGAAAAGGGACTTGGGAATTTAAACTGTTGAGTCTCAGGCTGATGTAGAGTTTAGAGGCATTCAACAGCTGTCTAATTTGGGGCATAGCCTTGGTTTAACCTCTCTGAGCTCAGTTTCTTCATCTGTAAGACGGGTGAGTGTAGGACATGTACTCCTTGTCTTGTAGGCAGAGGTGAGCTTCATGTGAGGTAAGGAGTGTGAAACAACTTTGGAACCCATAGTGCTTTTATGTGATGGCCAATTTCCTTTGTCAACATACTGGGCTGAGAGATGCTCAGATAGCTGGTAAAACATTAGTTCTAGGTGTGTCTGTGAAGGTGTTTCCAGTAGAGATTAGTGTTTGAATCCATAGAGACTAGTGAAAAGGAGGGCATCAATTTATCTGTTGAGGGCCTCAATAGAACAAAAAGGGAGGAAAAATACAGTCACTCTCTTATGCTGGGACAGCCATCTTCTTGTATGTTTCCAAACTGGAACGCTTGGATCTCAGGTTCTCAGATTCAGACAAGGACTCACACATTAGCTCCCCAATTCTCTGTCCTTTGGAGTCAGATTAGGTGATAGCCCTGACATTCCTGGTTCTCTAGCTTGCAAACAGCAGATAATGGGACTTCTCAGCCTCCATAATCATGTGAGCAAGCACCATTATCTCTGTCTCTGTCTTTGTCTCTCTCTATCTTTGTCTCTCTCTGTCCTTGACTCTCTCTGTCTTGTCTCTCTCTGTCTTTGTCTCTCTCTGTCTTGTCTCTCTCTGTCCCTCTCTCTCATCTCCCTCCTTGGTTCCTTATCCCTGGAGAAGCACTTTAGAAATGCAAGGAATTGTTAAGGGCATCAAAGTCACACAGATGGCAGCATGTCCCTGATATTAATCATGGTGTGATGATCAAGACAGCACAAAGTCAAAGCTCTCTTGGGACAAGAACAGTACCTTCTGTGAACCTCAGTTTCTTTCCCAGGCAAGCACAGGGCCTGGATTTACACATGTGTTGAGCCAGTTCTGTGTAATGGGTCAGCACCACCTTTACAGTCATATAACAAGCCATACAAAAGGCAAGGGCAGACCTGTGCTCCTTTCTCAAGCAGACCTGCTATTCCTGGTGGTCACTTGCAAGTCCAGCTCCTCCACAGAAGGCCTGCTGAGTTCTAGTTCCTCCACAGATGATGATGGAACGACTAAATGGAAGGACAAAGGGGGCTGCTTGCTGTTACCGTTTCATCTCCCCCCAGAATCCTGTTACACATTGTCATAGAGTAAGGCTCCTTTCTACTAGAGAAGATGCTATAGATACTTTTACTGTCATTGTAAATGGATTTTTAAATATCCACCAATCTATTGGTGTTTCTTCCACAAGAAGTGAGATCCTGTCTCCTCTTCTAGGAACCAGACACTTGAGTGACTGCTTTGGCTAAGAGGAGATGACATAAATGAAGCCTCATGGCTCTACTCTCTTGTTCTCTGGATTTTCCCTTTCAGACATTGTTCTCTGCAGACCCAGTCATTGAGTTGTGAGATGCCCAGGCCACACGAATTGGCCACCTGCTTGCAACAGCCCCAGTTTAGCCTAATCTTCGCTCACTGCAGATGAAGGCCCACGTGACTCCAGACCCTACTTCTGTTCACTCCTCCACTGGGAATCTCCCAGAGGAATCTCCAGACACTATGGGAGCAGAGACAAGCTTCCCATTTGTGTCATTTACATTCTTAGCCATGGACTCTGTGGGCCTAGTGAAGTGACTGGTCTTGTGGTACTAAGGCGTGATTTGCAAAAGTAGCTAGAATCTCCTTATGATGTCTGTTGCTACTCTAAAGTCTGAGGACAGAGTTCAGGTCTGATTTGCTCCTTATCCCATCAGGGCTGGGGCTTGAATGAGGAGAACCTACTGTCTAAGGCATCCCCTCCGCTTTCCCCTTCCCTTAAAGTCACCAACAATTCAGCAATTTCACAAAACTATCTAAAGGAGAGCTCTGTTGGGGACAGCATTCCGGATTCATGGTGGGGGTTATCATGTTTTGGAAAACTTTGGTTTTGACCCAGTATTCTGGAAGTTTGCTCATTTTTTTATTTATTGCTCTTTCTTTCTTTCTTTCTTTCTTTCTGTCTTTCTTTCTTTCTTTCTTAGATGATAGCAGTTAGAATCACAGGAATCGGAGGCAGCTAACTTTTGGTTAAAATACTAGTCCTCTGCCCATAACTTTTTATGTAACTTGCCTAAAGATATTTAAGCTGAAACTCACTTTCCTTGTGTAACAGGTGCAAGTAAGAATCTTAAAATCTCAGTGGCTCAACAAAATGAAAATGTAGTTCCTGATGATATTCCCAGTTCTATACCTCAGGCCTTCCTCGTAGCTCAGCCTTCTTTATGCTTCAGGGTCACCAGCTGGATCCCCTACCTCCATGGGTGGGACAGCAGGGAGGGGCGTTGCGGCGGAGTTGACATGGGCTTGGACTGGAAGTGGCACATGCTGCTTCCTCTCAGTTCCACTGGGCGGAAGCTGGTCACATGGTTTCACCTGACTGTAAGGGAGCTGCGAATGGTGGTTAGCTGGAGGCTCAGGAAGACAAGGCAAGGGAGATCCATTTCTGACATACCGCACCAGTTAGATGAAGCACATCATAGATGAAACACAGCCGAGAGGGATGTTGAGAGATTTAACTAAGACAATACATGCAGAGTTCTCAGTGCACCTCATGCCGCAGAAGAAATGCTCAAGAAATGACCATTCTTCCAGTCATTCTTGGTACATGTGTTCATACCGTTCTCTATCCACTGCAGAGGACACCAGAACATACCATCAGAGCATGTGAGAGGGATTTGATTCCTGCAACTGGGCTAAGACACCTCACGATCAACAAATGCGGCGCACCTATGCAGGCCTTCATGAACCGGTGCCGTGGGAGATGGGAAACGTGCACAGGAAACGATCCTTGCTCTCACCCAGTAGGGGATACACTGGAGCCCACGGCCTGGAATCCAAGAAGAGCCTGCTAAGTGTCCAGAAGGAGATGTTATTTAACTTCTGCTAATGGGGAAGCCATTTGGAGAATGTGACCCCTGGGCTACACTGTGAAGCTTCAAATAGGTGACAGAGCAGGAAAGGCATTGCGAGGGAAGGGGCCGCATGGGGAAGGGTATGGAGAGAAGATTAGAGCCAGTCTGGGGCCTGGCAAGTGGTTCCCACTGGAACATCGTGAGGAATCGAGTGGCCATGGTCAGTGAGAAAGGCCACAGATTTGTATGCTGTGGTGGGCAGCCCTGGCTTACCTCTGTGGCCAATAGGAAGCCATCAAGGGCTTTCAGCAGCATCATTGTGGATGTGACACTGGACACTTTCTCACAGCTATCTTTTTTTTTTTTTGGTACCGGGGATTGAACTTAGAACCTCACTCCCGCCAGGCAGGCATGTATGCCACTGAGCTAAATCCCCAGCCCTCACAGTTATCATTTTATCCTCATCACCGCCCCCTGACCAGCTGGCTGAGGTACGTTCTGTGTTTCCACTTTATGGTTGGCAGGAGAGAGACTAGAAACACTCCATCCCAGTGTCGCAGAGACTGTCTGGTCCTGTGTTACAGAGCCAGTAAATGATTTCATTTGCAAAATCGGAACGTGGGCCTATGTGGAGGCTGCAGAGGAGGGTCACAAACACAAGGCTAGTCTACACAGCTCAGTCAGAGACCCTGTCTCAAAAAAAAAATCAGTGGGTCAAACTAGAAGCTTTTTAGTACCCTCTCTGAATTAGTGCCCTTATTCAACAATGCAGCATAACAAATGGCCCTGATACTCAGTGGCATGAAACACAAATGTTGCTATAGCTCATCTTCCCAGCTCGTGGTCGTCTGAGGCAGCTCTCCTTCAAGCAATGGGTCGACTGGGTTTGTTGCCCATAGATGCTGTCAAAGGAAAAATAGTGTTCACTGCCTTTGAGATGCCTGTGTAGACATATGTGCGCATGCGCGCGCACACACACACACACACACACACACACACACACGAGTACTTGACCAAGAGCATAGTCTCAGTTCCTGAGCCCCCTCACACAGATACATCATTGAGATCATCAATTGCATTTGCTGCAATATCACACTCTGGTCCAGTGTGGCATCAGCAAGAAAGACTTAGCTCTGCTGTTTGAAACACCCAACATCTACCTTCCTTCAGAAATCAAAAGGCAAATTACTTTCTTTTTATTAATCATCTCTGTTCTCACAAGATGTCACCTTTTGTTTTGTGCACTCTACATGGAAAAGGTGTGTTTTTATACTATGAGGAGATCTTGGTGGTGAGCAAAACCCTTTGATTTTTAAGAGAGAAAGTGAGGCTTGTATGTGTAGAGAAAGCGCTGGTAGGCTGGGGACTGTACCTTTTGGTTCAGGCCTTCTCCCAGCGCTGGATCGGAAGGATTGGACTGAAACTTTAAACATTTTGAGCAATACCTAGAATATGTATAATTTATAAGCCACACACCGTTGGCTGTCAAATAGGCGATTGATCTGACTCGAATCTTGTTAATTATCTTCCACATACATTATGCCTTAACAGATCTTCAGTATACTGTGTATCAATATTAATAAGATTATAAAACACTATTGATAATTAGGAACAGAAAGAGACCAGGCCTTTGATTCTGGCTGTTACAAGTGCCCCTGCCTCTCTTCAGATTAGAAAGCGGCCACTTTCCATTTAATAACATCAGATCAGAACATCCGTATCCTAAAGTGGGTTATTAGGAGACAGCTAAGATTTGCACCAGGATGCAAGGGGCTATTTTAAAACGAATATGGAAACATCACTGATGTGTGAGAAATGTGCTTGCTCTTGTCCACAGGAGGCCTAATGGAGTGGGTGGAGTTTAAGGGGGAGCCCGTACCCACTTTGATCAGCCAAATTCCCCATTTTCTTTGTCCAGACTAATCAGACCGGTTTGGTTTTGCAGGATATCCACCAGGATGGCATTTTATCTTGATTTCTTTAATTGGATGAAAGGGGTCCTGTTGGGAAGACAGAGAAAGGAGCTGGTGAGATTCAAGATGGATTTCGATCCCATCCCATTTTGGATGGCACTTTATTTTCTATTTTTCCTCTTTGGGAGAGTCTCCTCTTTTATGTTTTTGTTGGGTTCACAAACTCATTAACATCAAACAGGCAGATCTGTCACTAACTACGAAAATGCAAGCTTTTCCTCATGTAAATAGAAAGCGCTGAAGCTCCGGCTCCTGGGCCGGGTCCTCTCCTGGGGCTCTCACCTGGCTGAGGAGGGAGCCCAGGGCCTCGGGAAGGTGGAAGCAGCAGGGACACGCCAAGGACTTCCTAACGCCAGGCTGGCTGTGTATGAGCAGAGCTCAGTGGCTTCTGGCCTGGGTGTGCCCAAGAGGCCCTGGGGGTATTTATTAAACACACAGAATGCCTGGACTGATTTTTAGTTCATCTAGTTTTAACATTTAAATTTCTTTCCTTTGCAAATGATCAAACAAACAAACTCTCCCTAAACTATTTTCATTTAAAGACTGGTGGTAACCTAATGATTCAGTACAGGAAATAATATGGCTTTTGATGGAAATGAGCACAGTTCAGGCCATGTTCCCACTTCTCACCTCCAGCTCTTTGATTCAGTGTCCCTCTTAAACCAACTCCATCAAATGACTTCCATGGTGCCTTACCTCACCCTTTGATGCCATCTCTTTCATAAACTTACATGGAGGACATGAGCTTCTCTTTCCCAGAAGGTCCCAGAGGCTGGCTGTTCTGTCTCTAGCTCTGAAATTCTTATCTGCCTGTACCTCAACCAGTCATTATGGCTGGGGATGGAGTAAGCTGGTTGGCTTAGACCCTGGAGCCATAGGGGAATTCATCTTCCTCTAAGGACACTACTGAGAGTAGAGAAGAGAAGCATTGTCAAATATTAGACGCCCTTCCTTCCTAGAAGGAGAGAAAAAGGATCCTGGGAAGCAAAGCACAGAGATTTGCCATCCGTACCTTCCAAGTGAAAGGCCCTGCAGTTGCCCTTGTATTTGGATTCCTGGGAATATTTGCTCAAATACTTGCAGTCTTACAGTCTCAGAGCTCACTGCTTATACAATCTTCAAACTATGACCCCAGAATAAGCCATTTGGGTTTTCATCTAAAGCATGCATTGCTAAAGATGACTCTTCTTTCCATGCATTGACTTGAGGACTCAGCACTTGCTCCCTGACTGTCGTAGTCATGGCCTCTGGTAAACCTATCTGGGCATACTTATTTATAGGCAGCCATATTAGTCCCCTTTCTGTTGCCTGAACAGAATGCCTGACATAAACAATTTAAAAGAGGAAAGATATTTTGGCTCACAGTTTCAGAGATTTCAGTCCATGGTCTCTTGGCTCCATTACTTCTAGGCCTGTGTCAGGCAGAAACATTATGCCAGAAGGGTGTGGCAAAGAAAGCTGCTCCTCTCATGGCAGCCTGGAAGCAGAGACAAAAGGGCAGAGCCAGAGAGGCAGGGGCCAGGGACCAGATGTAGTCTCCCAAGGTCATGCCTTCAAGATCCACTCCCTTCAAGTGGGGTCTATTTCTACCACCTCCCGATAATGCCATCAAAATCTGGCTCATCAAAATAGTAATCCACTGATGAAGTTAGAGCCCTTGTGATCTAATCGCCTTCTGAAAGCTTTGCCTCTGAACATGTGAGACTTTTGAGGAGCATTTTACATCTAAACCATAACAGGACCAACAGAAAGAAAAATGTGTGTTTCTATATATTTCGTGAATTTGTCCACTGGGATACGTCTGAGGGCCACTCTGTGGCCACCATGGTCACAAAACAACCTTTGGCAATCCAAGTGATCTGTTTCAAACTCGATTTAAAAAAACCCTCCCATGTCTCAGCCTCATGTGTTTATTGTTACTTTCCCCTAAAAAACATTAAGGTGATCTTTTTTAAAATACAAAAATGAGGACTTAGGATACAGCTCAGTGCTATAAGTGCGTGCCTGGCAAGCACAAGTTCTGAGTTCAATTCTCAGTACAAAAAAAAAAAAATTAAAAAATTAAAAATAAAGCAATGATTAATAAAATAAAACCCGGGCGTGGTGGCGCACGCCTTTAATCCCAGCACTAGGGAGGCTGAGGTAGGCGGAGCGTTGTGAGTTTGAGGCCGGCTTGGGCTACAACGCGGTGCAAGGCTGACCTGAGCTACATAGTGCGACCCTGCCTCAAAAAACCAGGGCCGGGAGTTTGGCTCAGTGGCTTAAGCGCCTGCCCTGGCAGGCGCAAGACTGTGAGTTCAATCCCCGGTGCCGCAAAAAAAAAATAAAAATAAAAAAAAAATAAAATAAAACCATAGATAAAGACATAAGAATGAGAGTAATAGGATACAGTAATAAGAAGCTATCAAAGCAAAGTTTGTATGTTGCAAAGACTGGCAATATTATAAAGGTAGTATTATTATTAAAGGTGATATTAGTAAATTTATTATTAACTTGTACTTCCTAGTAGTCAGAGTGAAGAGGTTACCATGCTAAGTTATAAAATTTACCTTGTCAGGAAAAGTATCTGTTAAGTACCAAGGTGGCCCAAATCCTGGTTCTGCCTTATCCCTGCTTTGTGGCTGTGGGTACCTTATTTAACAGCTCTCAACCTCAGTTTTCTTACCTAGAAAATGAACTGAATACCTTATGAGCTCATAGTGGTATAAATAATTAATTAGATATGTGTATAAAGAGGGAGAAGAGGAAAGGTCTCCCTTATAGCAGACTCTAATTCTCAGCATTGAAAGAGGCACAGAAGTAGAACCAGCAGCAGCAGTTGTTGTCAAATGAGGGTCATCAATTGATGTAAGAAAAAATGGGCCAAAGTATGATGAGAAACAGGATACTTACAGCATCTGCAAGAATTTTCCCACAAGATACTTATCAGTCACAAAGGAAAAAACAGTAACTTTACAATAGAGACAGCTGGTAAACACCACTTTCATCCAGTGATCAAAGTTGGTCTTCCCAGTAGTGACATGTATTGACATCATGTGCTGCCTGATACGATGCCCTGAAAGGGCATGACATTACAGTACTTTAGTGGTATTCTTGCCAAAAATTGTACAACCTGTACCTAATCTAGAGGAAACATCAGAGAAATCCAAATAGAGGAATATATTGCAGATTTCCAATTGCCCAGTGCTCCTCAAACTGTCTCAAATGAAAGGAAACTTGAAATACGACAACTATAGGTAACACGAAATCCTAATGCATGGATCAGAGAAAGTAGTATAATAGTAGTATAATTGGTGAAATTTGGAGATTAGCTATTATTACTCAATTAGGTTAATTTTTCCTCAGTGTTAATTTTCTGGTTTTGACTAATTCATTGTGGTAGCGGAAGATGTTAACATTTAAGTGGAGCCTGGGTGAAGGGTAGAAGAGGACTTTTGGTACTAATTTTACAACTTTTCTGAATTTATTCCAAAACGAAAAGTTAGAAAAAATTAAATGTTGTAATAATACAAGATACCTCATATATGGTCCTACAGAGTGTTGTAAGAGAGACAGACATATATTGATCTGACTCTATTCTCAGAGCAGTGAGCTTAGTTCATATGTACTTCTATTAACACTATTGTCTGTAGTACATGAGGGTGAATTATTCATGGGCACACCCTCAAGGAGCTAATGAGGGGGTACTGGTAGTGAGCAGCAATGAGGGTATTATAAATGATAACACAAAATACTGTAGCTATGCATACCATTAGGATAAAGGAATTTGATTCTACATCACTTCATTTCTGTCCCCTTCCCTGTGGTTTTGATCAAACCCAGGACCTTTTGCATGTACTAGGCGAGGGTTTTACCATTGTACTACACTCCCAGCTGTTATGACTGCATTTTTCTCCAGCAGGTTCCTGAGCCAGGATATCTTAGTTACTTTTCTTGTTGTTGAGAACAAATACTCAACACTCAAAGTTAAAGGAGGAAAAGTTTTTTTAGCTCACAGTTTGTGGAGGGTTCAGCCCCTAATTGACTGACTCCAAGGCAGGGTGGTGTGGCAGACAGGCATTGCAGAAGAGAGACAGTTTGTGGCAGACAGAAGGTAGCAAAACAAGCAAGCAAGGAATGAGACCAACCTCTTTCTGTCCCTTATGTTGTATCCAGACTACCAGGACTAGGGTGGTGCCAGACCAATGGGAGGCCTGATTTAGTAATCACCCTCCCTTAATCCCAGAGTCACACACTCCAGATTCAGTCACTTCTAAAATAGCCCCACCTATGACCACATGAGGCTTTGGGGGAATATCTAGACCCAAATCATAACACAGGGTGAAATCAGTACTTTGGGACAAGTGACATTATATTGATGAGACACCATGGTAAGAAAAAAATGAGTCTACAGATAGGGGGAATGAGTTAGTTACAGGGCACGTGTAGGATGGGGACATTTCTTCCCGGTCCCTATATGTAATTTCCAGAGGCTGAATGGTACACATGCCTGAGATTGGGGCTCACTGTGCAAGTAGGATCCCCAGAGTAAGAGATGAATTAGTGAGAGTGGTAACTATGTATTTCCTGGATCCAAAGCCTCCACGAAGGCCAGGGGAAGGAGAGAATAGAGGGGAATGGGGGAGGCAAGGCATGGATACATGAGCACTGACAGGTGCAAATGTGAACCCTCCCATGACTAGTCTCTGCCTTCCAGAGGAGAAATCTGGTACTCCATAAGCCACCAGGTAGAACAAGTGAGCTAACTTGGTGAGTTGTCATCCTTTACTCATCTGAACAAGACCTCCGTGTCATAGTTTGTATCTAGATGCCCCCCCAGAATCTCATGTGCTCAGAGGCACGGCTCTTCAAAGGTGGCTGGATTAGGATGTGTAGATGTGGATGAAGGGTGCGGTACTGGGATTCAGGGTGTGATAATGGAAGCCCCACCCAGAGTACGCATGGCACCGATCTGTAGGC
The DNA here is from genome assembly GCA_004363535.1 of Dasyprocta punctata. Classification (NCBI taxonomy): domain Eukaryota; kingdom Metazoa; phylum Chordata; class Mammalia; order Rodentia; family Dasyproctidae; genus Dasyprocta; species Dasyprocta punctata. The sequence goes on along the minus strand of RJWM01041383.1, from coordinate 4,173 downwards.
TTGTAGCCTGGGCGGAATAAAAGAGACAGGAGGAAGGCAGGTTCGCTGCTGCTTGTGGTCTGCTGCCTCCTGCCTGCTCTGCCATGGACTGCTTCTCCTCTCTGCTGCCCATCTAACATACCACCCTCTGAGCTGAAACCCCTACCAGCTGTGAGCTGAAATAAATCTTCCCTCCTTTAGTTTGTGGGTGTTGGGTATTTGGTCTCAGCCATGAGGAAGTAACTAAGACACCCAGTTAAGGAAATTTTGACTCCCTAAATGATAGAATGCTTGGGCAGTGTCCCACGTAGTCTGTGAGGCAAGCTTCATAGGGGTCCCAGAACCTTAGAAACAGGTACAGAATTTGGTATAGTTTCTCTCTGAAGAAGACAGTTCATAGTGTGTGTGGTTTTTGTTTTTGGTTTTGTTTTTGCGGTACTAGGCCTGCTAGGTAAGTGCTCTACCATTGAGCTATACCTCCAGACCTGGTTCATCATTTTTAATCTAATTTTTCACCGGCTCTATGGCTCTCTGCTTCTACAATGCTAAGAAGCGGTATGTACGTTAGAGGGAGAAAAGCTAAAATGTAATCCAAGCAGTCATCTGAAATGGAGATTTCTTGTCTAACTTACTCTGAACCATCTTCCTTCTATAGTTAAAACTGTAGGATAGCCCAGAACCTACATCATTAAGGGGTTGGGGAGATTGGCTGATGCATAGTGACACAAGAAAACACAATGTGCAAAGTATTAGAAAATCTTACATCTCTATGATGACAGAGACCACAGATTGCTCATGTTTCTTGAAGTGCGGTCATGGCTTCAGGGGATCTTCTTCCCACTCAGTTGTCCAGGAGAAGCTGGCACAGTATTCTCTTGCCACCCCATCCTCCTCAACTGTGAACAGTCTTGCCTAGGTTGCAAATGACCTGCATCTATTTTACTAAATCCAGTGGACATTGTTTTTGGTCTAATCTGGTTTGACTTGTTGGCAACATCAAATATTACAGTATTTGCTCCTTACTTCTCAAATTACTCTTTCCTTTTGTATTACATTAATTCATTCACAATAATAGAAGGGGACTTACCGGCTCTCATGCCTCAGTCAAAGGACTAGTGGTTAGTGAACTTGAGCGCTGGTTCTGCAATTCTCTTGCCTCTGCCTCTGTGAGGTCCTGGCTTTGTCCTTGTCTGGTTTCCCTGATGGTTGTAACACGGTGGCTGTTGTAGTTGAGGGTTACAAGGAGAACAACTGCACACAGGACACGGAATTTATAACACTGTTTTATGATGGTCACCCAGAGTTAAACACAAGAAAGTGCAGCAAAATCTGTCCACAACGTTAAAGACCCAGAATATTCAGCCAAGGGCCTGGATCCCACAGTGATGTCCTGCATGAGTCCAGCTAAAGACCCAGAGCCCATGACAATGCCTCCCACAAATCCAACTGGAAATCTGAGAGCCCATGATAGGAACTCGTGCCGTCTGTTTTACGGATCTGCGCTGGAAAGGACAAAGGTCAGTGGTGGAAGCTAGAAAGTCTATGCCAGCGGGGTAAAGAAGCTGTGCCAGTAGGTTGAAGTTTCTACACTGGAGCAGAGAAGTCACGCTCAAAATAAGGGACGGGGCTGCCCTGAAGAGTGCCACAGCCATCCTCAGCAGCAACGAGGTCCTGAGCTCCTCCAACGAGAACAGTCGAGTACAGGTCAGGAAGCCCAGTGTGACAAGTTCTCCAGCACACATCTTCCCCTCCGGAGCCAGGAAGCCACGCTCGATGTAAGGAGCAGAGCTCCCCCAAAGTGAACCACAGCCACCATCAGCGACGAGGTCCTGAGCTCCTCCAATGATAATGGCCGAATCCATATTGGGGAAGCCAGCATGACAAACTTCTCCAGGAGAGCCAATGGCTTGAAACAGCAACACTTAGGACAACCCACAATGCCTCTTCTTCTCCACATCTCTATTTATACTGGCAACTTTCCTCAGGTGGGCCATCTACACTCAGCACCATACTGATTTAATTTAGCTGGTGTTAAGTTGACCACCAGTTTTTAATCCATAACAGCAGCCAACAGCAAATCATGCATTTTTTAAAAGCAAAATTAAAAAAAAGAGAGAGATAGAAATGATACAGAATTTTAAAAAAAAGTAGGAAATTAACACTAGATAATATATTGCATATTGTTATCTTAGAATTAGTTGTCCAGGTTACAAGATCTAGGCACAAAAATAATCAATCAAACAGTGACAGCACAAACTGATCTTTTTGATGAACTAACAGAGATTAGTAGTATAGTTATCTATCTTGCACACATATACATACATACATTTATATATGCTTACCAACATACATATAATCCTTTCCTTTCTTCCTTGTCTCCTTTCCCCTATCCCAGTTATTCTTTCCTTTTTTAGCATATTCTTTCTCTTTCATTATTTCAGTGTCTATTGTACATTTTGGATCTTATTACTCTTTCAGTCTTCTATTTTTTGCTATTTTTTAATACTAGGGAGACAATATGGTATTTATAAATGTGAATTTGATTTATTCTACGTATAATTATGGTCTCAAGTTGCCTCCATTCACCTATAAAACCTCAAAATTATCCTTTTTTATAGCTGAGTAATACTCCTTTGTATAAAAGTACCACATCTTTTTTATCCACTCTGCAGTTGATGGGCATTTGGGTTGTTTCCAAGATTTATCCATTACAAATTGTACTGTTATAAACATGGGTGCACATATACTGCTGTGGCATGACATTTTTAATTTTTCTGGGAACATACCCAGAAAGGGAATAGCTGGATTGAATGGGACTTCTAATCCTAATTTTTTGAAGACTCTCCAGACTGATTTCCACAGTGGTTGCACCAGTCTAAACTCCCTCCAGCAGTGGAGAAGCATTCCTTTCTCCCCACAGCCCCATCAATGTTTGTTATTGGTTGATTTCTTGATGGTAGCCATTCTTTCTGAAGTGAGATGTAATCTCAGTGTTGTTTTGATTTGCATTTCTTAAAAGACTAGTGATGTTGAACACGTCTTCATGTATTTATGTGCCATTTGTATTTCTTCATCTGAGAAGTGCTTGTTCATCTCAGATGCCCATTTTTGGATTGGGTCTTTGAATTTGGGGAGCTTGATGTTTTTCAGTTCTTTATATGTTCTAGATATAAGTCCTTTGTTTGAGGGACAGCTGGCTAAAACTCTTTCCCATTCTGTGGGTTTCCTCTTCACTCTGTTGGCGATTTCTTTTGAAGTACAAAAACTTTTAAATAAAATGAGATACCAGTTGTTGATTCTTTGAAGTACTTCCTGTGCAGTTTGCATTTTGTTCATGAACTCTTTGCCTACCCCTATGTTGTCAAGATTTCTACCTACCTTGTCTTCCACCTTGTATGGTGATGAACATGGGTCTAGTTTCGTTCTTTGGCATGTGGAAAGCCAGTTTCTCCAGCACCACTTATTAAAGAGGCGATTTTTCTTCCAGTGAACATGCTTAGCCCCTTTGTCAAAGATAAGGTGGCTGAGTGTCTTTGTAGTTGTGTATGCATTTTCTAATCTGTTCCATTGATCCTCAGATCTTTTTTTTTTTTTTGCCAGTACCATGCTGATTTTATCACTGTAGCTTTGTAGTATAATTTCAAATCAGGGATTATAATGCCTCCTGCCTTGCCTTTGCTATTCTAGGTCTCTTCTGTTTCCAAATAAATTTTGGGAATGTTTTCTCTAGGTCTGTAAGGTATGTTAATGGTATTTTGATTGGGATTTCATTAAATCTGTATAACAGGAAGGCCATTTTCACAATATTGGTTCTTTCTAACCAAGAGCAAGGGATATCTTTCCATTTTCTGACATTCTCTTCAATCTCCTTTTTAGAGTACTATAGTTTTCAGTATATAAGTCTTTTATATCCTTTGTTAGGTTGATTCCTAAGTATTTCATTGTTTTGGATGCTATTTTGAAAGGTGTCATTTCCATAATTTCTCTTAGTGAGTTTGTTGTTTGTGCACAGGAATGTTATTGATTTTTTTTTTTTTTTTTTTTTTTTTTTTTTTTTTTTTTTTTTTTTTTTTTTTTTTTTTTTTTTTTTTTTTTTTTTTTTTTTTTTTTTTTTTTTTTTTTTTTTTTTTTTTTTTTTTTTTTTTTTTTTTTTTTTTTTTTTTTTTTTTTTTTTTTTTTTTTTTTTTTTTTTTT
>RJWM01041382.1:0-14914 GCA_004363535.1 Dasyprocta punctata | reverse complement strand
GAGAGAGAGAGACAGAGAGAGAGAGAGGGAGGGAGGGAGAGAGAATAAACAGTAGGCTTATCCCATCTTATCCAAGAAGGAAGCCTGGGTAGGTTGCTCCAAACACCTTACTGATCCTGGCTCCTGAAAAAATTTCACATGTTTAGACTGTGCCACTGAGTATTCATTGGGGTTTAAAACTCCATTGTAAACTTAGTGACTTTACAGAGAGGATGAATTCTGCAATTTGATGTAGTTGTGAGTGTACTAGAAAACAATAGCTTTTTGACACCCAGGAAAATGATACCCTATTCAATGAAAGTCTTCTGTCAGCTGCTTTGTGATTGGAAATAAGGTAGGGAGCAATTTCCCAAATACTGTATATTACCAAGCAGATGTATAAGAATCAAAGGGAAAGTGGTTGCCAGGGAGACAAGACATTCATGCCAACTCTGTCGCAGTCTAATCACAAAATGTCTCCAGGGGGTATTGTATAGCCACAAGCACAGAGAGAAACATAGCCAAGCCAGGGATCCAGATGTTGCCCTTGGAACTGGGCACCCATTTCAGAGGCTGGCATCTGCCTTCTGCCAAACAGAATGTGTGTGGCCACATCTGCTCACTGCAGAAAGTTAACACACACTAAACACAGAGGAAAGGTTGCCACAAAATAATGATTTGGCAGCATGCATGGGGAAAATATTAAATATTAGATAACTCTTTTGTTAACCCTGACTACCTTTTTGCTTTTCTGTTCCCTAACTTACAACTCACCCAAACCATATCTCTTAGAAATTTCCATTCTGTTCAGCTGTGGAAAATCTTGTTTGCAAATAATACCTGGATTATTTACAATCTACTTAAATGCACTTGACAGCAAAAGAGGAAGAAAGTTGCAACGGACTAGTTTTTCCAATTAATGCAGTAAAATAGAGTTTTTACTTTATAGCTCTTTGAAAAGACATGCTGAACATTTGCTATGAGATTGCTATCTCCAATAAAAGCAGCGGATGACGACAAAGTATTTTCAAACTGTTTATGCTCACTCTCATCTGTTCTCACTTGGAATAATGAGATTTTTTAACAGTAAGTTAGGATATTTTAACATCTTCAGAACTTTTTTTATGGTAAGATAAAGGTTCAGTATAATTTGTACAGCATCTGATTTTTTCTAGGATTCCACAGTTTACAAGGACTTTTTCTCTTATTTTGGATATTATTCTTAAATTATTTCTATGCATTATTTAGGAGAGACATTACTTATCATTTTTTTATTTGAGGACATTTTAGCCCCAAAAGATTTAAATGTTTTTTATCCAAAGTCAAGGAAGCAATAAGAGAAAGATTTAGAGAAAGACATAAGATGACTAATGTAAATTGCCAATTGCAAATTAGTTATGTACTTCATTAAATATCATCTCTCTTACCCACACGTAAATGGGAAGATTTCAGTTTGTTGTACTGAATCAGATCCTTCTCATTTGTATTAGTGTTCTGCATGACAAATTGCCACAAAATGTAGCAGTTTAAAACATCTCTGATGTCACAGTTCTTTGCGTCAGGGGTCTGAGGATGAGCTGGGCTCCTACTGAAGAGTCCCTCAAGACAGAAATCAAGGTGTCCGTGAGAATGCATTCTTTTGTTAATTGTGATGATGGATTCAATTCCAGTCAGGGTCTTGGCAGAATCCAGTTCCTCACAGTTGTAACTGTAGTTACAGGACCTCATTTACTTGCTGATTGTCAGCTGGAGGCTTCTTTATGCTTTGAGGCTAAAAAATTCCCTTACAGATTCTCTCTTCTTCCAAACAAGCAACAGGACACTCTGTTGGTTTCAATTTCTCTGATCCCACTTTTGCCTTCCTTACATACCTTAAAATGGTTTCATGTGGTTAGATTAGACTTCCTTGGAAAAAGGACAATTGTGACTTATTTGGGACTTTAATTAAAACTTCAAACTCCCTGCCCAGTAGTACCTAGATTGGAGTTTGATTAAATAACCATGACCCAGCAATCTTGGAAGGAGTAGAATCTTAGAATTCTGAGTAACATTCTGGTCTGTATGTGGTCCTTGGACTGATGGCATCTGGAGTTTTATGAGAAATGCACGATTTCATACCTCACCCCAGATTGACTGAAGCAGCAATTTATCAAGATCACTGGGCGATCCAAATGCATATTAATAAGAGTACTTGCTTAGAATGTGTTTTTTTTTTCTTTTTGCAGCTGACATTGGATTGGCAGAAACAAGAAGCCAACCATTTAGTCCTTTTGTTGCACGGTGTGCATGTTTCTTTCTCCCTTTCTGATATGGAGAAAAGGGGTCAGATAAGGCCAAAGGCAGCCATCTGGATCATGACTGGGAAGTGTAAATAGAGCTGCATCTTACTGAGCTGTGGAAGGAAAGGGATTTTTGCAGAGCATTTGCAATGGAGCTTTTGATGGTTTATTGCTTCTTAGCCTTTAGCATTCTTAGTGGCACTTCTTTGCAGCTGAGAGTGGACGATCTTGAGAATATTATGAAATCTTTTAGTGTTTGTTTATGGTGCATGGCTGAAAAGTTTGAAACTTTAAATGAAAATAGATCCCTCTGTAGAGCAAGGATAATAGTTAGAGGACAAAAATCAATTTTGTTTTAGATGGAGGGAATTATGCACCATCTGATTGTTGCGATACGCTGCATTATTTAGAATGTATCTCACAGGGGCCAGCTTTCCACAAGTGCGTATTGATTTCACGTCCACTTAGCTATAAACTGAGATGGGACCATAAGGAAATCCAAGTGTTGTTGGTCAAGAGTTTTAAACATATGCTCAGCTGCTCAGGGCTAATCAAACTTGCCAGAAGAGTGTTGAAACAACTGACTGTACACCCTGTTGGTGCCAGGGTGTCCAAACTATGGCAGCTCCTCAACACTGGGTATAATACAGGACAACATCAAGTGGATATAATGAAAGAATGGTGAGATCTAGGTTCTACTGAGACTTAGAAGCTCATGATAAAATCAACAATTGCTGAGGAAAAACGGGAGGGAATAAATCACGACATGTTTGGATTTAGGATGCGACAGTATATATTGGTGGCAGTTCAGGGGGATGGAGAGAGAGTCATTAAATATAGGGCATAGCTACATCACCCTTTTAATAGCTCAGACCCATAAATACCTAGTATCATTTTTGAAGAAACGACATGACTTACATGATATGCACTACAAATGGTTATATACTACATTACATTAAAACTATAGCATTATTTCTGGCATATGGAAAGTATGTTAGGATATTTTTTATGCTTTGTGTGAAGCATAATGGAAATTTCTTCTTTCATTTTTGATTTTCTCCCTAATGGTAATATGACCAAAACTGAAATAGAAATATCTCTCTAATATTAATAGTACTAATATCAATGGGACAATACTATTACATTTATTAGGCATTATTCAGTGTGAACACATTGCCAGATGCCATACCAGGTGCTATGAATACAAAAGTAAATGAGCCTTTGTTTCTTGAACATTTCAGTCCAGAGAAGCCGACAGGTGTGCAGAGAATTATCCATAATTTGATGCAAATACTAGAAAGTAAATGGAATTTGCTATGTGAAGAGGGAATGGTCTAGATCTAGGAACCTAGGTGACAGGATTGAGGAAGTCCTCTCAGAGAAGATATTTCAGTGTTTCTTAAGGTGTAACAGAAACTCATCGAACAGAATATGAAAGTGACGTTGGTAAAATGAAATGAACTTGTGTTGTTTTAAAAGACACCAAAAAGTAAGTGTGAGTATTAGTAGTGATGAGTTATAGCATCTCTAGAGATGAGTGAGCAGATTATAATATCTGTTTCATTAGAAGAAAAGTCAGGATGGGAAAAAAAGGAAAATTGTGTGGTAAATTATGTTACAGCCTAAAACTATACATTATTTTATAAATTCTAATATTATATGTGTTATGCTAATTGTCTCCAAAGTAGTATTAGACATATTTTACAGATGCAAATGTGAAAGCCTATCCAGGAGTAAATTTAGAGCAAGTAAATATTACGGACTCTAAAACAGCTACTTCAGCTCTAACCCATGACCTCCAGTAAAATAAAACGCTGCATTTCATCTTTCCTGATTATTGGTTTCTGATTAATCCTCAAAGTTTTGAATCAGATGAATAACTGTGTAACAGACAACAGTGCTTGCTCCTAGAAATCAATTAATCGATACAAGGTTTCATTTCTTCTTCCAAGAATCTGCATTGTCACCACTCAGCCAAATTTGCTGCGTGCTAAAATATGAAACCATCCACTTCCCCTCCCGCATCTCCTAACCCTTTGTCCAATCCCCTCTCATATAGACCTATAAATTAATCATCCTTTGAAAGGGCATCCCCAGTTCTTTCTTCTAAAATCTATACTGACTAATTAATAATAATTAATATTTTTTACAATCCAGTATGTGGAAACCTCCAAACTCCCAGTTTTGCATATGTTAACTTAGTTAATATTCAAAACATCTCTGTGAGTTCAGAACTCTCCTTCCACTTTTGAGGAGATGGAGTAAGAGGGTAGAAAGTGACAGAGTCAACATTGCACAATAATAAAGAGGCCTGCTTTGAACTCATAAAAGTCTATTTGTAGTGTGCATGCTCTTAATCCCTGAGTTTAAACTACCTTTTGTAGGCACCAGCCAGAAATAAAAAACATTTATTGAGTATCTAGAATGACACCGGTGAGGAGCTATAAACCTTGTGTTTCCTGATTTGAGGTCTGGGTCAGGAAATAGTTCACTAAAAATTAATTCTTTTGTATTTTAGGGAAAGAAAGAAACATTTCCTGAAAAAGCTTTTGCCTCCTTGAAATCTTTTCTTTTCTTTCTTTCTTTTTTTTTTTATTTATTTTGAAATTCAGAATTGATTGCTTTGCTTTCCTTGGCTAGAGTCACTTTAGGCAACAGGGATCATCATCACCACTAGCAGCAACGAATATGATCATTAGGCTTTAAATTGCCCTTACATTCTTGGTCATTTCCTAGGGCAGTCGGATTTAAACTTGGTTATTACATTACAAAATGGAATGTATTAAGTTTGCTCAAGTTCATCTCTAGAGTTTACATCAGAGTGCTGTGATTATACAGTATTTGAGCTGGAGCTAAAATTGACATTTTCTTAGAATATATAAAGATTAGATTAAACTACTTCCCAAAATAAACAGAGACTAAGAAAATTCCAGTTTAAAGTTCTGAAAACAGACCTTTGATGTCACATGCATGCATAAGTTGTTATACATGTGTCACGTCCAATGTTCAAGTCATGGTCACAGTAAATGCAGACCACTAATAAAATTGGGTGACTTATTTGGTAATCCTGAAGCACTTGGAAATATTCACTGGCAATAAATATTACATTTTGGGAGACATGTGATGGAGAAAGGAACAATGACTTGGATTCTGAGTCTTGGGCTCTCCTACTGAAGAACTCTAGAACTTTAAGACAGACTCTTAAACCCTGGAAACCTGTGTTTCTCACTTATAAAATGGGAAGAAGAATATTTACCTGGCAGAATTATTTTGAGGACAGAAAATCATGCTTATCACCTTGGGCTGTGATTATATGTTGCAAGTGCTCAATAAATTTTTTGTTCAAAGTCTTATATTAATAAAATGAAAAATGAAGATGTGACTAATATAGTCATGGTATGTAGTGATCAATATTATACTTCTTATCCAGGAAAAATAGACTGTATTGCTTCATCTATTACTATTGATTACTTCCAAGCACACACATACAAAGACATACAGACACTAAAAATCAGGATGATTTCTAACAGAACATGGATTCCTCACTATTTGGGGAATAAGAAGATATTTCAAGCAAGTTCAAATTCCTTAAACTTTCACATAATATTAGTTACAGTTTAATATTCACACTTGAGAGGTATTTGTATGCTTATGAACTACTAGGTCTCTTATCGTTCCGCGTTCATGTCTGCATGTTCCATTCCCATTCTTCTCATTTATTTTGAAAAAAAATAAATCGAAGACAATTCCAGTGTAATTTAAAGACATAGGAAATTATGATAAAAAATTACCTTAATTGATTTCAATTTAATACAACAAATATTAAGAACTGTCTGTAGAAAGAGAAAAGGGAAGAGGAAAAGATATAAATCTGTATATATGTATATGTAAGATAACTAAAAAGAACACTGCTGAATGTATTCGTTATTGAGAAAGAACAATTAATACTCATATGATTAGATCAATCTTGCATGTCTATATCTGTTAATGTAAGAAACCATTTTAAAGATAACGATGCGCAAATTGCAACCATTGTCAAGTTTCTATCTTCTGTTTTTGTAAACCTGCAATGTTGTGTATTTACTGTATTTGTTTGCTTGTCTCTTTTGCTTGTTGTTTTTACTATATATGTCGTTTTTTTGTTGTTGTAGTAGTTTTTGTTTGTTTTGTTTTTCTTCACTCAAATAAAAAAAATGAAAAAAATAGAAAAAAAAAAGAACTGTCTGTAAGTCACAGTAAATGTAGTAACATATACAAATGGGAATATGAAAAACATGGTCCCTTTTCTCTTTTAGAAATCAGGCTGGAAAGAGATATTTTGTTAAACATATTTTAATGTATTTATGTAATTATATTCATAATCATTGTGGCAAATTGGAATTAGGAATTCAATTACATATAACACAGGAACAACGCACATATATTGGGAATGTCACTAAGGAAAATTATTTTATAAAGTAACAAGATAAGGAAGCATTAGGGACTTTGAATAGTGTCATTGTTTGGAAAGCACATTTCTCAGCAACCACTGAAATTCTCCTTTTATCAGAACTTAATGACAAATAATACACCATGTAATATGTCTGATTTTGCTTTTAATCTCCACTTGTGCCCTTTTTTTTCAACTTTTAAATTAAATTAAGACCGTTGAATGTTGATGTCATTGCCTATCAGTGAAGAATTTCTGACATCTCAAAATAATAAAATACAACTTCATCTGTTATTTTTTGCTGTTCATTGTTGAATATCTCACTTTTGAGTTTGAGTATATGTAAGTCTTAAATCTCAAGTAACTATAGGAACCAAGTTACTCACAGGAGGAACATAAATTCTACTGCAATGCAACCAACCCTGAACTTGCTACTGTTTTTTCTGAATCTTCTACCCTACATGCACATACAAGGATGCATGTTTGGACATATCACTGTGTCAAAACATTTGCGACTTTTCAAATATGCTATATCTTTTCACACTTCTGAAATTTTGGACCTGGGTTTTCTGAGATTAGAATGCAATTTCTATTCTTTCCCAGTCCAGAGAATTCAGATTCATATCCAAAACATATTTCAGACCTTCATTCCACTGTCAGTTGTCCCTTTACTCCACTAGACTTGCAGTTTAGATCACACCCCAACTCCATGCCAACTATAGGATTCATTCATTGCACAAACTATGTATCTGTATCCATTATTCAAGGCTATATTCAAGGGTGTGTGACAAGCCATCCTTCACTCCCTCTAGAAAGATTTATGATTAGAGAATAGAAGAAGCCATCACACTGAACTGACATCACCTCACAGCATCTGGTAGGTAACGGACCAGAGAGATTCATGGCAGGAGTTTCTCTAACCCCTATTCCAGTACTTAGAACTTCTTGGAACACAGATTTCCAGATTGCTAGGAGGTGGCCTATCTGCTGTGGGTTGGACTAGCAGGCTCATAAGAAAGGGAGGTGACTACTTACCTTTCCCGACTCGTGCTTGCCTAGGCCACCAAGTAGGCCTAGAAGTTAATAGGAGGCACAGACCTGGTATGACAGTCTATATTTTTCAGGCCATCATCTCAGAACACATTCTGCTGGTGTTCTCTCCTTCCTTCCAAACTCTCTGAGTCTGGCTTACATTCATCCTGCCCAGCTCAGTGTACCCTCAAGGAGGAGTTATGTAACAGCAGTGTTCAATTTCAGTGATTCAGCATGAGGCCAAAATTCTCTGGTGTTTACATTTAATACTGTCATGGCATAATACAAATATCAACGGAAACATTAATGCTCATAGCTTAAATTTTTAATTCTATGTTTGGAATGGCATTTGTTCACATATTGAAAAACAACTTCAGACATCAACAACGACAAAATATAGTGACACTTGGCAAGGAAGAGACTATGGTGAAAAAAATCGCTCTGTATACATTCAATGAAAATTTTCCTGATTTTTCAACAAAAGGCTTCCACGTGTTTTTATTTTACACTACTTCCTGCAAAACTTGCTGCTTGTTCTGAAAACTGAGTTTCTTAATTTCAGGGCACATAGTTATCATCTTGCTATTCTGTACCTAGCATTATTATTTACCAGGAATTCAATAAATATTTTGAGATATTTACACTGACTTTTGCTATGTTTGTATGATATATATCAGTATAATGCCCAAGTAGTAACACGTTTATGTTTATACATTTGTATATTCTAAATTAGTAAAAAAAATTACTGAAATACCTAATGTCTTGAAATAGATGTAAAATATTCACAAAATTAATTTTCAAATATTTCTGTCTTTCAGTTGTCATTCTTATTAAAAGAATACTGCTTTAGTCCTTTTAAATTTAAAAGGTCATTAATCCAAATGCTAATTTCATCAATACTATATTAAATGAGCTATAAAAACAAATTGATGCCAGGTAAGCAGATACACAGTGCTATAAGCTTTCAGAATGTTCCTCATGTCAGCAAATTTCTATGAGAAATGAGTTTAGTTTATAGCAAACAGTACTCGCTTATAAAAATCATGGACTGACTTTTCTTCATGGTTTATACTTTGATTCACTTTGAAAGCTGAAATGAATATGAGTATTATTACAATGTTTGGTTTGTCTCCTTTTCAAGTACTTACCATTTTTTTAACACCTGTGGCTAAGCATAGTCAAAAAATAATTTGGTATAAACAGATGTCTTTTAATATGAATTTTTCCAGAACATTAGGTTCTAAGTAGCTTCCTTTTTTCTGCAAGCAATGCTTGCATTTATTTAAAAGTGGGAAATATGCTTAATGATGCATGTGTAGAGACATACAATGTAAACAGACACACATACACAGTCACTTACACACAATTGTACGTACAAATACAACCAGACACAGATACATAAAACACGCATGAATATAAAGACAAATAGATGTCTACCCAGCTATAAACAGGCAAACAAATACAATAACAGACACACAGAAATACAGAGATCTACACACAAGGATGCAAACCCATCCAGACATACACATGTGAATCTATACTTACATAAACTTACACATATAAATCCAGTTGCACAGTTTTATATCCATGTACACACAGTTCACATATATGAAACACATACAGAAATACAAAAGAATATACAAAGTTCTCACAGATATGCATAGACATACACAGACCCAAACTCACGCATATAGACACAGACACATGTGTACACACATACACCCTTTCTACCATTTGCCTTGTGGTTGAACTGAAATATTTGAAATAAAAGTAGAAAAACTAGATGTGATATTTCAGCAAAATAGTCATATGAAAAAGAAAAAACTATAGAATCGTGATTTATACCCAAAAGCTATTATACTTCCCTTTAGATAATTAAGTAACCTTAGTTAAGTACTCAGTAAATATTTTCTGAGCCTCCTGAGAGAAATTCACATGAAACATACATCATATTGACATGGATGAGTACACAAGTCTTGCTTTCATTTTCTTAATACATTGCAAATTTATTGCAGAACTGCAAACACGCCATTTTGTGTCATAAGAAACTAGAGAAGATACTAAAAACTATGGAAAGCAGAATGTTCCCCTTACATCCTTTCGCCTCCATCCTCCCTCTATGCATTGTTCTTTGCCCCAAATCAAAAGACTTACCATTAGATACTATCAAATACGTCTTGCCAATGTCTTTGTTCTCCTTTTCTGTCCCTTATCTTTGACATTTAAATTGTTGCATGAATTCCTTTCTCATGAGTGTCTGTGTATGTAACTTTATATTTTGCTGTGCTTTATTTTCCAAATAAATGTAACATTCAAGAGGATAGTGAAAAAAATGTACTAATCCATGTCTAAATTACCATTTAATGCTAAACAAGAATATGTACATTACTGACAGTCCTCCTATGAGTAGTATGAATTACAAAATAGAGCAAAAAATGAAATTGCCCACTCCATACTTCCTTCTCCCCCTGCTTTGTAAAGCACAGAACCTGAGTTCAAGAAGTTCAAATGACATTTGGGATTTATCGATGGCTGTAATGCATGTGCTGTAGTTTCTGCTACTCGGCACTGTAAACTCTGGTCAAGTCTCTAACCACCAAACTGTATAAACACACAATGCCTCACTTATAACCTTGGAATAATAATTAACTCTAGTGCAGTTGCTATGATGATACATTCATCTGGAAACACATATGAAATCAAGTAAGATCTTTAACATAAAACTTTCTAAAAACATTTAGTATTTGAAGTTCTGACGAAGTTTTTTGTAATTAATAAAGTACTATTTCTCCTACTTAGCCTTGTGGATAGCAGTCCTTCTACTATCATCTTTGGCTCTCAGTCCTCAATTTTGTGTAGAAAATCTAGGAGAAATGGTACTTGCATTCCATCTTTTTCTCTAGAAGAAAATTTGAAAAACCTTTATTCACATATATGATACATCCCAGTCTATGTTTCAGTAATAATAAGGGTCCTATTCAACCACTATTAAGTGCTAACAACCTGCCAGATACTTCCTTTACCTTCTGAAACTGTTGTGATTACTAAATGAGAAAAGATAAATGTGTTATCATGCTGATTTAACAGACTGGAAAACTGAAAGCCAAATAAAAGTATGTCTGCTGCTGTCTTATACCTACTTACCCAGGCTAATAATCTCTCACCATAATTTATCCCCAATCCTCGTTCCTTTTCAGAGTCACACACAAATACTCATATATTGTATTCACCTGTCATCCTGACCTACTTACTGTATTCGGAGTGCATGTGAGAGAATTGCAAATGACTCTTTGCTCTGTTCAAAGATTCTTGCCACCTGAAAATCCCCCACTTATTCTTCCAGCCTTAGCTGACATTCTTAAATTGTTTCCACTACAACGATAATCTCTCTGACACACATAAGCAAGTTTTGGTATTTACCCCCCAATAAATTTGCTCATCTCACAAAGTCCTTTCTGGTGTTAATTGTTGATCATCATTGCTGTCCTCCACAGTAGAAAGCTAGTTTGCTGGCAGCAAAATTGGAACATCAAACGTACTTATTGTGTATATTCATCAAACCATGAATATAACTTGTATTTTGTAATATGTTTTTGGTAGTTTGTTTTTAGTCAGTTCAGAACTGTTTTGATATCACATTCTTAGGCTGGTTTCTTCCTTTCTAACTCTTTTTCTCTCCACTAAAGGAATCTGCTAAAAAGAAGTAGCTTCTCTGATCTCATCATAATTCTTCACGTGTCAGAGGAGCTAGTGATGAGGTCTTGGATCACATGTAATGTTACTGACCTTCCCTGACTCTTCTGAACTTCTACAGGAACTGTCTGTAGAACTAAAGCAACTCAAAGTAGAATTATATTCAGTTAACTCAAACATAGACCTTGAAGAGTCATTAGAAGTATTTAATTTATTATTTTCTTTCTTCCTAAATAATTATTGCTTACATGAACAAAAAATTATTTAGTGCATAAATAAATATTATTAGAAGTTTAAAATGGCACATTTTTCTCTTCCTTGCTCAAACACTTATAAATCTTAAATTATAAATTCATATTTAATCTATTTTTATATTATTTGGGGATGGAAATTAGAGTCATGAATAAGCTTGTGATTGTGTCTCCCCCAGTATTGATATCTTGGTAACTGCATATTCACGTAAATCAAATTGTTCTTAGCAGGGTAATCATAAGACTCAATTCGGGCACTAACTCTCCCCCACACTCTACAGGTTGGTTCAGTCTATTGGCAGGAGACCTCACCCAAGCCAATCAGGTCCTATTGTTGCAGAATAGAAAATGGTTAGACTTAGCAGGGCAAACATTCTCAATATTTCTTTTGAAAAGAGGTTGACAGTAAAAGTTTGTAAAGAATGAGAGAAGAAAAAAGGGTGGAAACAAGAGAATGTCTCAGCAATTGTTTCACCATGTCTGATGTACCATCTTTCCTCTTTCCTGGGTAATGTGATCTTTGGACCAGAAAGATTTACAGCACTTGGGAAGCTTTTTTTGCAAAGGCAGATTTTCAGTTTCCACTCCAAAACTACTGAACCAAACCTGCACTTAAAAGAAAATCCCCAAGTGTTTCATCTAAACATGAAAACCAAGAAGCTTTTGTAGAGCTGCATTCTTTATCTACGCTTTGTAATAAAACCACTGTCCTTTACAAACTTCCACAACGCTTCTCACCGCAGGGCCTTTGCAAACACTATTTTCTGTATAAGGAAAACTCTTCTCTCCTCTTCACAAAGTTAACTTAATGTTGAATGTCAGAACTCAGTTCAAGTGTCCTTTTCTAATGAGCATCTTTATAAGTTAAAGTTCTTACTGGACACTTACATGTGAACATTTTGTACAAGCATAATCTATATTAAGATTTATTATTGTTTTATTGTTGTTGTTGTTACTGCTGAACTTCTACTACCTCCACTGGTAAATACTATCTTTACAATGTACAGTTCTTGATTGAGAAATATCTGAATGAATGATATAAAAAGTCTTACAGATAAATAAAATGAAGCTCAGAGAGGCTGAATGACTACCTCTTTAGTTAGAGATCTGTATACAGGAATGCTATGAGTTTTGAGTGCTGACTTTATGCCTAGCTGCACTACTGAATTTGGTTATTAAATCTATAAGTCTTTGGTGGAGATTTTGGGGTCATCTATGTGAAGTATCATGCCATCTGAAATACTGATAATTTCCTTCCTTCCTATCTTCACTTTTTTCTTTCTCTTATCTAGTTGTTTGGGCTAATGTTTCCAGAACTATATTGAGCAGGAGTGATAATAGTGGTCATTCTTGTCTTATTCCTGATTCTAGAGTGATAACTTTAAGTTTTGACCATTTACTATGATACTGGCTGTTTGTCATAGATAGCTTTCATCAGACTGAGGTAAAAACCATCTATCCCAGTTTTCTGTAGGGTTTTTACCATGAATGGGTGCTGGAGTTTGTCAAATGCTTTTTTCTGTATCTATTAAGATGTATTGGTTTGTAATTTGTCTCCCCAAGCCCTCATCTAATTTGGACAGGGCTGAGTCTGAGGTTTGTGATTGATTTGTTGTCTAGCGCTGGGATTGGTGATGTGAGTGCTGTACCCATCCAGGGGTGGAGCTGACATACTGTGTAAGGCAGGAGGAATGTGGGTCTTCCTCTCTGTCTCTCTTGCCAAGTTAGAGCACCTTGCTATTTGGCGGCTGCCATGAATGGCGCCCTGCCACACCATGCTGCCTTGGAGTCAGCTGAGTATGGATGGAAACTCCTGAGACCTGTAAGAAATAAACCTTTCCTTCCCTAATTTTGGGTGTCAGGTATTCTGCCTCAGCAATGAGTGAAAAGTAGCTGAGACATGAGATGATCATGTGATTTTTGTCCTTGGTTTTGTTTATATGGTGTATTGCATTTATTGATTTGCATATGCTTAAGCATCCCGGTATCCCTGGGATGAATCCTACTTGGCCACAGTGTATAATCTTCTTGCTTCTTTTTTGCATTCTGTTTTCATCTATATTCTTTAAGGAAACTAGCCTGAAGCTCTGGTATTGGTATCAGGTTAATACTTTCTTTCAGGAATGACTTGGAGAAAACTGCTTCCCTTTCATTTCATTAAATAGTTTCAGGAGTAGTGGCACTATGTCTTCTCTAAATTTCCTGTACAATTCAGCCATAAATCCATCATTACTTGGTTTTTGTTGTTGTTGTTGTTGTTAGATTTTTAGTTTCAATTTTTTATATCATGACTGATACTGAATAATTTGGAATTTTCTTATCTTCTTGATTCAGTTTTAGTAATTCATATGTATCTAGGAATCTGTTCATTTCTTCTGTGTTTTCCAAACTTGTTAGAATAAAGTAGTTTCTCAAAGTAAGTATTTATGATTTAGATTTCTGCATGATCCATTGTGATTTCATCCTTTTCATTATTTTTAAGAGGAAAAAAAGACACAGAAAAGAGAAACAAAAAGCAAAAGAGACAAACAAACAATTTATGTCTCTTCTTTCCCTTTTTTATCAGGTTTCCTAAGAGGTTTTTGATTTCATTTAATCTTTCAAAGAACCAGCTCTTCTACTTATTGATTCTTAGTATTGGTGTCTTAGTTTCAATCGCATTACTTTCTGCTCTGATCTTTGTAAATTCCACCCTTGTATGCGCTTTAAGCGTGACTTGTTCATGTTTTTTTAGAAGTTTGAGGTTCAAACATAAGTCGTTTATTTGAGCTCACTCTTATATTTATCTAATACCAGAGTTCACTACTATAAATTTCCCTTACAGGAATGCTTTTCACTGCATCTTGTAAGTTCTGATATGTTGTATCAGCATTATCATTTAAATGTAGAAATTGTCTAGTTTCTTTAATTTCATCTGTGATCCATTGGTTGATCCATCTGTGATCCGTAATTTCTGTTTATGTAGTTCTTGTGGCTTCTTTTGCCATTGATTTCCAATTTCATTGCACTACGGTCTGCTAATATGCCTGAGATAATTTTAATTCTTTTGTGTTTATGTAAGTATGTTCTCTTAGCTATCATATTGTCTATTTTGGAGAATGTCCTAGGTGCAACTGAGAAGAATGTGAATTCTGATCTTGTGGGGTGGAACACTCTGTAGACATGCAATTCCAATTGTTCACAGGTTTGGTTCAGTTCTGATATTTCTTTTTTGATTTTTTGTCTAGTTGATCTGTGTATTTGTGACAGTG
>RJWM01041381.1:0-14921 GCA_004363535.1 Dasyprocta punctata | reverse complement strand
GGCAGATGCTGTGCCACTGAGCTATATCCCTGGTCCTTATGTCAGTATTTCTTCATAAGCTTTGCAGAAAATATACTCCCAGATGGAGACCTCCTAGAATGCTTTCATTGTTTGTTTTTCAGTCAATTACTTGAAATAAATGAACTATGTATCTGTAGATTTTATAAAAAATAACATTGACATAATATATTTTCATGTAACGCATTGTTTTTCAACTTTATAGTATCTTCTAATAAAACAATGTGAATTAAAATGTGTGTCTCACTTCCAAGTAGAGTTAGTGTTTATGTACTTTTGATTTTGTTTTGTTTTTACTATGCAGAGTTATAGGTTACTAAAAGTTTCTATTCATAGTTTTTAAATTGGGATTTCCCAGTACATTGATAGTAATTTTCTTGGTGTGTGTGCTTCATAACCTGTATACAAAAACATAATTTTACGTTTGATTGCATAATATATATGTCAATGTATGTATATTTAGAGACATGCGAAAGTGCATTTTTTAAAAACTATATTCGTTTACATACAGCTTGTAAATCAGCAAATTTTTGATTTTTATTTCATAAATAGATATCTGCATATTTTGCAACACAATACAGTTATTTTGCTTTCATGTTGAAATCAATGGTATGATGTATTAGAAATTTTGATTTCTTAGCATCACTGTTTTACTTTTCAGGTTAATACTATTAAGGCTTTTGATTTGGTGGCACTTTTACCACAATGTGTATGAAAAAATAAACCATACTGCTCTAAGTTTCCTTCCTTTTTTTTTTTTTTTTTTTTAATATACTGGAAGTTGAAAGAACTTATGACCTTGTACTAGCCAGGCAGAGGCTGTGCTGCTGAGCTATATCCTTAGCCCACTGTAAGCTTCTGATTGTGACACATCAAATGTGCCATTCCTTGTGTCTTGGTTATGCTTTTCTCATTGCTGAGACACAATACTTGATGCACAAAATTTGGGAAGCAAAAGTCTATTTCTTAGTTCTTGGAGGTTTCAGTTCATATTCAGCTGGCTACAAGGGAGGACAGCATGGCAGGGCAGGCATTCATCATGGTCACAACAACAGGGCAAACCCACAAGAGATGGAACACACCTTCTCACCTTTATGTATATATCAGCTCCACCCCTGGGTGGGTGCAGCACTCACATCACCAATCCCAGCACTACACAACAGACCAATCATGAACGCCAAACTCAGCCGTGTCCATGTCATGATTGCATGAGACTTGGCAAGGCCACAGGACCATAACCATAACACCTTGTATAATAAATGATATCCTGAATTATAATATTGTACCAGTCAATGCTTACTAGGGAACCATTTACTCTGAGATATACAAATATATAACAGCTTACAAGATTGGCTTATAATGTCAGTTTACAATGTTGGCACACACATACTCAGATGTGGAAGACTGTAACAGTTCTGTCTCTGCCCTGAATATCGAAAAATAACCAGTTCACAGTCTGTGGTCCCCTGGGGAGTCTATTGGGAGTGATTCTGAATTTAATGTTGCCGTTTATGCAGTAAAGAAAAGTTTAGTAGTGTATTTCACTGGTTGGGAGAAGTATGGATCAAAATGTGGTTCTTTGTGACATAGTTAGAGGTGCCTTACTTTCCATGATTTACTGTATGTGAGTGTATCCAGAAGGTTAGGGCATTTTGAAACTTTTAAATCTTTGTGTTTTTACAGCTTGGAATTTGAATCTTTGAGGTCCTTGTTTTCCTTTATTAATTTTCCCACACAGTTAGAAGAGTTGGATTACTGGTGAATTACTGTCTTTCATTAGTTTGTGTGAAGATTCTATGAGCAACCAGCAATGATTATTGTATTTCACATTCTATCAAAAATATTCAAAAGTTTCATATATACAGTTGTGAAATTCCTTCCATTTCTTAAGTGGCAAATTAAGACAATCTCATGGATTTACACTATATTGTTTTAAACAATTCACAGTAAGGATTGTTAGTGCTCCCCACAGTACTAGAAAGAGACACCATGGAATCATTAGATTTCGTCAAATTAGAGAGCCAGCTTCAGGATTCCCTAATGCCATTACAGAATTTCAGTTTTGCAACTCTGCTTCTCTAGTGTCATTCTTAGTACTAAAATCTGTATCAGTCAGTACTTACTAGAGAAACAGATTAATGAAAGATATGCAAATACATTTAAAATATTGGAATACAGTGCCACTCACACAGTCTGATGCAGAAAAGTGCAAAAGGTCTGCCTGTGAGCTGGAGATCTGAATCAGCCCGCTATCCATCAGCTGGAGATCTGAATGAAGCCCACTGTACTGTTCATCCAGGTTCATATCAGGAGACTGAAGTGTATAGCAGAAGGCTTTGTAGTGTGTCCTGGAGAGTGAAGAGTCTGCACTGGAAGCCAGAGACAACATCCAAGAAGGTGAAAACTGTAGTTCCTCTAAAGCAAAAGAGTCACTTGTTCCATTATGTTTCTCTTTTATCCCTTTCTGATAATAATTCTTCCAATCATGGATCTTCTACACACAGAACTATGCCTTTCCAATTTAGGTGGCCATTTTGTACTCAAATTGACCCACTCAATAATTATCTCAAGTCATACGACTCTCCAAAAAGAAAAACTGATGGTGTGATTTCTCAAATACATTGTCAAAGGAATTTTTGTCAATAGTGGAGTTGTTTTTTTGGAGAATGATTGGTATTGGATCTCATGAGGCAAACAAATACCTTTAACCTATTCCCTGATGCTGGCAATGCCATTGCCTTTGGGAATTATCATTCTTTTTACCTAAGCAGGTAAAATAAACATGAAGGAAAAGTAAGAGTGTAGTGAAAAGATGCAATGTATTAATTTATGATTCAGATTGTGTTGTATTTTATCAGTTTTTCAGATAAATTTACATAATTTCATTTTTCATTATCCACAAGGAGCAGCATCTGATATTTGAGGTATGTGACAAAGATTGTAAAACACATGGACTTATGCAAACTGTGAGACTTAGGACAAGTTGGTTTGATTGAACTGCATTTTGCTTAGCTTTTTAACAGTTCAATGTAATCTAAAGTGTTTTGTACCATATTGTTGCTCCAATGATGCAGTAGTGCCATTGCTATCAAACCATGGTAATGTCAGAATATAAGTGAACAATGAAGTAAATACTCAGAATGCAGTGCACATTTCATACTTGTTCTAACTTTTATCATGCTCAGACACATAAATTAGCTCTCAGCTGGGTAGTGTCATCTAAAATTGTGTCTACTATATATCCAAAATATCTGATATAATTCATGGAATGCAATATGCTGCAGAACACAATGTCAGTTTTTTACACCCTAGAACTAGTGACTAAGTTAGCTGCAGCTCATTTCTGTTTCTTACCATCTCTATGAAGATATATAGTATATATTTCTATCACTATTTCAGACAGTGATAGAGTGTTGAAAATACAAATAATTTTTTATTATTAAGTTCATTGTTAAAATTTACAAACACAAAATGATCACACTTACGTGAAATTTATAACTATACATCATGTATATTTGTGCCTATATTTTGCATTCCATTTCCTTCCATGCAACGTCTTCCTCACCTTCTTCATAATAGTTTCTTTCCATTTTGTTCATTTTATAATTTTTTTGTGTGTTCCCTTACTTACTTTCTCCCCGCTTCCTAGTTCCACTTTTCTTTTGAAAACTTTCATCTTATGTCACATTTTGACTCTTACAAATACTTTCAGTATCTCACACCAGAAAGACAATGTAATATTTATATGTTTGTGTCAGATTTATTTCACATAAGAATATGGTCTCAAGTGACACCTAGTTAGCTATAAATGTCTCAAGTTTTCCCTTCTTTATAGCTGTGTATTGCATTGTATTTAAAGAAAACCCTGACTTTTACCAGTTCATGAGTTGATGCGCTTTAGAGTTGTTACCAAGACTCAGCTATTACAAACTGTGCTACTATAAACATAGGTGTGCATTTATTGTTTTGGCATGATGGTTTTAAGGTTTTTTAGAAAGATAACAAAAGGGGAACAGTTGGGTTAAATGGGAGCTGTAGTCTTAGTTCTGTGAGAAATCTTTACACTGAGTTCCACTGTGACTGCAACCGTCTGCACTCACCAATGGTAGAAAACTGTTTCCCTTCCCTGCAACCCTGCCAGCATTTGTACTGTTTGATTTCTTCATAATAGCCAGTCTTTCTGGAGTGAAATGGAATACAGGTCCAATTTTTCTCAGATTATCCACCACCATCATAATGCTGTTGCCTTGCTGGAGTTTATCAGCACAGATCTGGTCTCTTTCCATGCGCTGCCAGCCAGTGACAGCAGTGATACATCCTGAAGTGCACATTTGTTTTTCTGACTTTCTTTCTTTGCTTTTTTATGTTACTTAATTTAAAAAAGTTTTTCTCTTGCTTGATTATTGGTTCTTGTTTTATATGAGAGAAAACATTAGTTCTACTTTTTTACTGCAGGTGTTGATTCTTATGTGTGTCTTTATTTCCAGTCTTCTTCACAAGTTTCCAAAATTTGTGTGATTTTCCTTTCTGCTCCAGCCTTGGTTCTGATCCATTTCTCTTAATCTATTTCTCTTTTGTTCTCTAAAATAGTTTTAAATTCTGTCCTTTTAGGATAATGTGACTATATTGTGGGGATGTTTATTGAACACAGTTTTCTGGAGTTTTTTAGATATTGTTAAATAGCCCCAAACATGCTCATATGGTTAAAGGTGGGTAACTAATTAATGTTTACCATTGTTTTTATTTTTATTTTTATTGTTTTTTGGTACGAGAGCTTCAACTCACAACCTTGCGCCTACCAGGCAGGCACTTAAACCACTGAGCCAAACTCCCGGCCATATTTTTTTTTTTTTTTGAGGCAGGGTCACACTATGTAGTTCAGGCCGGCCTTGCTCACACTGTAGCCCAAGCCAACCTTGAACTCACAACACTCCACCTACCTCAGCCTCATGAGTGCTGGGATTAAAGGCATGTGCCACCACTCCCAACTTACCATTGTTTTTAATTTTTAGAATGTGCTTGATGTGGCCAATTATGATATCAAATGATACCAAATGTAAATAATTTTCAAGCATCGATTCAAAAATTAAACTAAAAAAACAGAAAATGAGAAAACAGGAATTCAACATGCAGCTTCAGACTTCCATCTCAGGAAAGGAGAACCCAGGATCTGTGAGGTGAAATAATTCAAAATCCACACACCTGGACTCTCTGAAGTGGTAACAGTGAAAATAAGAAAGCAAATGAATGAGGCTCTATGAAAAAATCAGTTCAGAGATGATTTCTCAGCTTCGGAGATGAGGACCAAAATAAAGGGCATGATTAGTGAATCTAGAGAAGATATAGCTAAAAGAAGAAGAAGAAGAGGAGGAGGAGGAGGAAGAGGAAAGAAGAAGAAGAAAAGAAGAAGAAAGAAGAGGAAGAAGAAGAGAAAGGAAGAGGAAGAAGAAAAGAAGAAGAAGAAGAAGAAGAAGAAGAAGAAGAAGAAGAAGAAGAAGAAGAAGAAGAAGAAAACGAGAAGAAGAAGACCTTAGTAAACTAAAGGACACCATGAATGCCCAACACAGGAAAATAATGATGTCAATAAAATGGATTCAAATAGATATACAGGTGATTAAAAATTCTATTAACTGTATATGTAACAGAATGAACCAATGTGAGGGCAGAATATCAGATGTAGAATACAGGATTGGTGTTAGTAGTCACAAAAGAAATATTTCTTAAAAATAGCAAGGGAAGGGCTGATATTTAGCTCAGTGGCTCACAGTGTGACATTGTGAGTTCGATCCCTGGTACTGCAAAAAAACCAAAACACATAAACAAAAAAAACATAGCAAGGGACCACAAAAAATGAATCTAACAGCTGCAAGATGTTGCAAAGGACATCAACATAAGATGGATCAGCATCAATGAAAAAGCAGGAGACAGACAGTTCAAATGACCTAAAAACCTGTTCATGGAAGTGAGTGACCACAAAAAAAACTTCTCAAGCATGGAAAAACCATTTGATATACAGGTAACTGAGGCATGTAGCATGACAATTAGCCATGACCAAGACAAATCTACATGAATGCACATATTAGTCAAGTCTAGATCCAGCAGAGGTGGTGCATGCCTGTAATCCCAGCACTAACTAATGGTGTCCAGACTGTCAGGAAAAAGAAACTCTTCTAAATTTTTGGCATAAATGTAGAGAACTTCAACTTCTGTGGAAATCAAGGTGGAGACTGCTAAAAATGTAAAACTACAGGTTTCCTTTGACACAGCTATTTTCCTTTTTGGAATCTTCCCAGTAGAATTAAAATCATCATATCCTAGTGATATATGGACACCCATGTTTATATTAGCACAGTGTGTGATAGCTAAAATGTGTAAACTCCTCAAACGTCCAGCAAGTAATGAATGGATTAAAAAAGATGTGCTTTTAAGTAGAATGGATCACTACTATTCCTTGAAGAAGGATCAATTTGAGTCATTTCTAGGTAAATGGACCAACCTTGAGACCATACACTGAAGTGAAATAAATTGGAAATAGATGTTCAAGTATCATATGATTTCTCAGGTGTGAGAAATTGAAAGTGAAATAAGGAATAAAATGAAAAAAAGGAACAAAATGAATGATATATATTGTAAAACAGAAAGAATATGTTCAAATGAAGAAGGGAACCAGAGAAGGAAGATGGGAGAAAAAAGAGAACAGTAGGAAAAATGTAAATAAAATTTTGTAAATAAGGAGGATAAAAGGATTTGAAGAGAGGGAAATGAAATTGTAAAAAAAAGATGCATGAAGGTCTATCACATAGAAGTAGAAATATTTTATGATGAATGACATCATTATGTGTATCTAAAATTCACCAATAAAATTAATTGTAAAAGCATGTTGTACCCATCTAATGAGTAATTTTTATGGAGTATTCACAATTTCAGTGAGGGAAAAAGTATCTTTTCCAATGTTTATCATGAAGGAAAGGTTAACTGGGTTGACAGAGTCTATTAAACCAGTATCACAATAATCCCCACACTAGACACCAATATCACAACAAAAAAACTATCTTGAAGAATATCAACATCAAAATCCTTATCAAGATATCTACATCGGAGCCGGGCGTGGTGGCGCATGCTTTTAATCCCAGCACTCAGAAGACTGAGGTAGGAGGAGCGTTGTGAGTTCAAGGCCAGCTTGGGCTACAACGTGAGCACAAGCCCGGCCTGAGCTACACAGTGCGACCCTGTCTCAAAAAACCAGGGCCGGGAGTTTGGCTCAGTGACTTAAGCGCCTGTCTGACAGGCGTGAGGTTGTGAGTTCAATCCCCGGTGCCGCAAAAAAAAAAAAAAAAGAAAGAAAAGAAAAAGAAAAAAAGATATCTACATCACAGAATTTCACAGGTTACCTAAAACAACATGAAACCTGGCAAACTTGGGTACAACAAACCCAAATGAATCAATTAGTCAATCACTGAGACAGAAGAGTTCAACATAGTTAAAAAAAACCTTTACAAAGCATATGGAATGAGTGAAATTAAACAACATGAAATTATCTCAATAGATTTAGGAAAATCATTCTCAAAGAATCAAAGCACTGACATATTAAAAAATCTAAGAAAATTTGATATATGATGGTCCATCCCAGCATAAAAAATGAATAGAGAGAAGGAGAGAAAAATACTGAGAGAGAAATAGAGATAGAGGTAGAAATAGGTAAAGAGACAGATAGGAACAGAAATAGAGATGGAGATGGAGATAGAAATATATATTACAAGTACATAAATAGCATTACTCTGAATAGGGAACACTTTAATTTTATTTCTTGTAGATCAAGAAAACAAGTATTTTCAATGTCGTGTTTTATTTTTAACTTAATTCTCAAGGACTTAGAGCATGGAAGGAAAAGAAAAACAAGAAGAAAAGACACAGAAGTTAAGAACAAGTGAAAGCCGGTTGTGGTGGCACACATTTGTGATCCCACCACTTCTGAGCCTGAGACACCACAATTGCTGAGATTTTGAGGCCAGTATGAGCTACATAGTGATTTCTAGTGCATCCCGAATAACACAGTGAGATTCAGTCTCAAAAACAAACAAAGAAACCCAACAAAATGAAAACAACAGAACAAAACAAAAACCAACAAGTCAAGTTTTTCTGGTTTCCGGATGATATATTAATTGTCATAGAAAATAAGACTACTAAAAATAACCCTGTAATTCATCAGGAAATTCATAAAAACTAAAATGTCCATTAACCTTAAAAAATCAGTAACACTTCAACATGGCCATTGGAAAATACAATATAAAATTTTACAGAACAATGGAATTTAAAAAAAGGGTCAAATCCAAGGACAATATAATCCTGTAAAATTTTGACCTAAAAGAAGTGCGAAATAGGGACAAAGCAATCAGAAGAGGAAACAAATGAGTTGAAAGACAATGTATTTCTCAATCAGAAAATTAATAAATTATATACATATGGAAAAGATGTCTGTCTGCTACCTATTGCTGTTATGAATATATGAGATAAATTGATTTGAAAATTGGACATTTTAGTTTGGCTCAGCACATTAGAACATTCTGTACAGTTTGTACAGCCCTATTTATTGTGGAATGTGCTTCTATTTTATCCTAAAAGGACACAGTGTCAATGAACTACTTTCCTTCCCCTGAGCTGCACTCCTTAAATTTTCAATGTCTCCAAATGGTGCAGCATGCTGAGGACCAAATCTTCATCACAAGGTTGGGTGACATTCAAATAGTCATCGTTCATTGAAATACAAAAAATCTTCAAAGTCATATGAGCCCAGAAAATATTTGTAGTTTAGAATTCAAGGAAGGTTGCAATAAATTACTTTGTATATTATATGTGCTTGGAATAGATATCAGTTCTGTTTTATAAGCATTGAAAATTTCAAAATATTGTATATGTTATCCAAACTTAGAAGTTCTTCAGTAATATAAACTTAAACAAAGTGCTGCATTCAGATTTGTGAAAATAAAGCAACAGTACATGTCATGAATGAAGACACTGACAGTGTAGTCAAAATGTAAAGGTAAGGTTGACCATCTTTAATTTTGAGATTCTAAAATGCAAATATTGAAAGGCAAATGAAAACAAAAAGGATCTTTTCCATGCTCACAAAATGCTTAATGATATCAGTAGCCTGTTTCTTTTATTTTTTAAATTTTTAAAAATTATTTCTTGAAAAATAAAACAAAATTTCATAAAATAGAAGAATAACAAATTGTTAACTTCAAATCAGTTACTAAGAGTACAAAACATAGGCATAAAAACTTCTCCAAATGATGTTAGCATAAATCTTTCCTTTCAGTGGTCTAAGAGAAACTAGCAGTATAACCTATCTTGTCCTTTTCCTTTTCCTTTCCTTCCTTTCCCCCTTTCCCCACCCTAGTTGCTCTTTCCTGTTGAAAATTTTATTCCATTTTCACAATATCTATTTTATATTTTAGACTTTATTTACTCTCCAAGTTTCTCATATTAGGGAGACAGTATGACATTTACGCATACAATACAGATTTCTTTCACTTATGGGTTGCACCCATTTATCTGTAAAAGCCTCAAGTTTGCCCTCTTTACAGTTGAGTAATACTCTGTTGCATAAAAATATCACATCGTTTTTGTCCATCCCATGTTTGATGGACGTTTGGGTTATTTCCAAGATTTAGCTGTTACAAATTGTGCTTCTATAAACATTGGTGCCCATATATCACTGTGGTATGATGTTTTTCTTTTGGGAAGATACCCAGAAGGGGGATACCTGTGTTGGATGGGACCTCCAATCTTAGTTTTTGAGGAATCTCCACACCGATTTCCACAGTGGTTGCATCAATCTGCAATCACACCATCAGTGGATAAGTGTTTTTTCATCCCTCAGTCCCACCAGCATTTGCTATTGGTTGATTTTTACCCTGATAGCCATACTTTCTGGGGTGAGATGGAATCTCAGTCTTGTTTTCATTTGTATTTCTTGAATGATCAGTCATGTTCAATATATGTTCATATATGTGTTTAGTATTTGTATTTCTCTATCTGAGAAGTGTGTATTTATCTCAGATGCCAATTGTTAGATTGGGTCTTTGAATTTGGGGTACCTGGGTTTTTCAATTCTTTATATGTTGTAGATATAAGTCCTTTGTCTGAGGGACAGTTGGATAAAAATTTTTTCTGATTCTGTGGGTTTTATTTTCACTCTATTCGTGATTTTTTTCATGTGCAAAACTTTTTAATAAGATGAGATTCCAGTTGTTCACTCTTTGCAGTACTTCCTGTACAGTTTGACTTTGTTCATGAACAGTTTGCCCACCCCTATGTTTTCAAGATTTGTACCTAACTTGTCTACCAGTGTATTTAGTGTTTCTGTTTCAATGTTTAGATCTTTGATCCGTTTTGACTTTAGTTTAGTGCATGATTATAGATATAGGTCTTATTTTCTTCTGCATGTTTAAAGCCAGTTTTTCCAGCACCATTGAATAAAGAGGCTATCTTTCTTACAGTGAACATGTCTGGCCCCTTTGTAAAAGATAAGGTGGCTGAGTCTATTTGTAGTTGTGTCTGCATCTTTTATTCTGTTTATTGGTCCTCAAGTCTATTTTCTGTCAGTACCATGTTGGTCTTGTCACAGTAGCTTTGTAAT
Organism: Dasyprocta punctata; assembly: GCA_004363535.1. Lineage (NCBI taxonomy): Eukaryota > Metazoa > Chordata > Mammalia > Rodentia > Dasyproctidae > Dasyprocta > Dasyprocta punctata. Next base: position 4,261 of record RJWM01041381.1, on the reverse strand, counting down.
ATAATTTGAAGTCTGTAATTGTGATGGCTCCTGCCTTTCCTTTGTTTCTCACGATTGTCCTTGCTATTTTAGGTTCCTTCCATTTCCAAATAATTTTAGGGAAGTTTTATCTAGATCTGTGAGGTATGCTAATGGTGTTTTGATTAGCACTGCATTAAATCTGTATAACAATTTTGGGAGTATGGTCATTTTCACAATGTTGGTTCTTGCTATCCAAGAGCAAAGGGTATCTTTCTATTTTCTGATATCCACTTCCATGTTCTTTCAGAGTGCTATGATTTTCAATATATTATCTTTTACATGCTTTATAGGATTGATTCCTATGTATTTGAATTTTTAAACTAAAATATTTTTATTTTTTTAAATTTAACTTTAAAGAAAACAAAACCAAATCAAATGAAACAGAATAAAGCCAATCAAAACAAAACAGTGAATGTGACACAGCACTTTGAAACTGGAAAATAGGAAATCATTAATGGCTACCGTAATGCCTCTTGTTTTCCTCAGAATTGCCATCTATACCATCAGACATAATAAAATCAAACAAAAGAGAACAAAATAAGACCAATCAAAAGAGAATACTGAAGAAAGCAAAAATGAAAATGGTATAAAACAAACAGTGAGATCAATATTGGATTTCAAAACCAAGACAGAAGGAAATGCCCCATAGTTGCTACATAGCATATTGTATATTATCCTCTAAATAGATGCCTAGACTACCATCTTTAGGCCTGTAAAGTCAATCAAACAATACAAGCATTAAATTGTTTTTGTACCTCAGTTTCTATCAACTCAGCCTGTATTCCTCTGAATCAGCCAGTTAATGGCAGGTAGGGGTTCTTCTTTCCCAACCTGCACATCAACTGACTCATGGAAAGGGTGACTCAGCTTCTTGTTTCTCCTCCTGGGCTGCATCACTGCCTAAGACACACAGGAAGTGGGAATTGGCTTCTGGTTTCTCCTCCCAGTCCCGCATGGCTCTTGCTGACTCAGAGGAAAGGTGTATTTGTTTCTTGTTTCTTCTCCTGAAACTGCATGGCTTCTGCTGGCTCACAGGAAGGCCATGACAACTTCTTGTTTCTCTTTCTAGTCCTGCATGACTGCCTGTGATTCAAAGAAAGTGTGAACTGGCTTCTTGTTACTCCTCCCAGCCCCACGTGGCTTCTGCTGGCTCATAGGAAGGACTAATTGGCTTCTTGTTTCTCCGCCTGGCACCACATGGCTGCCATTGGCTCACAGGAAGGGTGAATTGGATTCTGATTTCTCATGCTGTGCCCTGCATGGCTGCTGCTGCCCCAGAGGAAGAGAAAGTTGGCTTCTGGTTTCTCCTCCCAGCCCCACATACTGCTTCTGCCTCACATGATGAGTGACTTGGCTTTTTGTTAGTCCTCTCAGCCCTGCATGGTGCTGCTGGCTCATGGGAAGAGCAAACTGGCATCTGTTTTCTCCTCCCAGCCCTCGTGACTGCCACTTGCTCACAGGAAGGCTTGATTGGATTCTTCTTTTTCCTCCCAGTCCTGCATGGCTGCCACTGATACATAAGTTCTAACTGGCTTCTTGTTTCTCCTCCTGGCCCTGGGCTAATTGACTTCTTGTTTCCCCTCCGTGCACTGCATGGCTGCCACTGTCTCATGGCAAGTGTGAATTCGGTTCTGGTTTCTCCTACTGTGTCCAGTATGACTGCTGGTAGCTCACAGGAAGGGAATGTTGGCTTCTGGTTTCTCCTTTCAGCCCTACAGGTCTGCTGCTGGCTCATGTAATGGGCAAATTCTGTATTCCATTTTTTTGAATACTATTGTGAAAGGTGTTATTTACATTATTTCTCTCAGTGAGATTTTTGTGTACAGGAATGCTATTGATTTTCAACTATTGAATTTGTATCCAGCTACACTGATGAATTTGCTTAGTAACTCCAGTAGTCTTTGTTTTTGTTTTTGTTTTGGTACCAGGTATTGAACTCACAACCTCATGTCTGCCAGGCAGGCACTAGGCCACTGAGCTAAATTCCAGGCAACTCTAGTAGTCTTTTCGTGGAGTTTTTATGGTCTTCTGTGTAGAGTATCTTGTCATCCGAAAATAATGCTAATTTAACTTCTTCCTTCATACAACACTTTGAATTGAAGTCAAACAGCAATGGCTTTTGCACTTCTCAAGTGTTCAAGTGTGATGAAACTGGACTTCTGTGGAAGAAAATGCCCATGATAATGTGCATTCCTCAACAAAAGATCTGAACGTTAGGCCACAATCCTATAAAGCTTAGGCTACTGTTTCATGTATAAAGTTTTTTTTTCTCATGTAAATGGTAACTTCAAGGTAAAGTGTGTTTTTTTTTTTTTTTGTGGCAGTGGGGATTGAACTCAGAACCTCATGCCTGCCAGACTGATACTTAAGCCACTGAGCAAAACTCCTAGCCCTAGTTTTTTGAGGCAGGGTCACACTATGCAGTTCAGGCTGGCCTTGTGCTCATGTTCTAGCCCAAGCTAGCCTCGAACTCACAGTACTCCTCCTACCTCAGCCTCCCAAGTGCTGGGATGAAAGGCGTGCACCACCACACCCGGCTTCCATCTCTTTGTTTACCACTCAAAAACCCCTAGAATGTTCAGAAAACATAAAGTCATGAGGAACAGGGTGAGGCCCTTTGTGGACATCTGAAGCCAAAGCCTGGGATAGAAGAGTAATTATTTTTTAGGTGGGAGAAGAATGCTTTCTGTTACAGTGTTAAGAAATACACAGGGAAATGGAGCTCAATGGAACAAGTGCCTGCCTGGCAAGCACACAGTCTTGAATTTAATCCTTGGTTAAAAGAAAAAGAAAGAAAGAAACAAAGAGTCAAAGAATGGAAGAAAGAAAGATAAACAGGACAAATGTTTACCACTCAAGTTCCTCATCATGCACAATGTTCTTGCTCATGCAGGGGATTAGGAAGAAGAATTGGTTGAAGACTTCCCAAGGCTCTCAGTCCAGCTCCTCCCACCTAATAAAGCTTCTCTAATGCAGCCTATGTACCAGCAAGTTATAGCTAACTTTAAGAAGGTATACACTGAGGAACTGTACCTCAAGTGCTTGTAGATTATCTCTATGTAAGGCATAAAATTTTGAAGAAGGAACATTATAATACCACTTCCTATGTGGGGTTTATTACAAAATTCTGTGCCAATGTCTCCTGAAGGACCCTGAGATCTCCCTCAGAAGAATGTGTGGCCTAAAATTTTGTAAGAGAGAGTTTGAAGGCTGAGGAACCTGAGCCTTCAGTGAGCCCTGTGGGTAATGACATAGGCCGTTTTGCAGTGTCCATAGACTTGAAGGAAAATGTGATGATGCTGAGGAACTAGTAGAGGAACACACAGAGGAGCTGAGCATCTTCTGGTGGAGCGAATAACAGTTGAGGAGCTTTGTGAAGAGGAAAGAGAGCATCAACACTGAGTGCATCAGATTTCTTCTAAAAAAAGAAATGCTGAAAAATTGCATACAGTTACCAAAATTCATAGAGAAAGCCCACCCAGAGAAAAAGTCAATCATTGCATTGACTTTCTTTATGGAAATGTTGTGTCTTACAACACAAGTGAGTTAAACAAAAGGCAGAAACAGACAACCTTAGACCAGTTTTTAGTTCTGAATATTTTGAGACATAGTGAGCCACAAGGAGGTCCTAGTGTGTTGCATATTCTGCCAAGGAAAGAAAGCACACCAGAGAGCCAGATTTCTGATGTTCTTATGGAAGGGAACTCTTCTTCCAAACAATAAACACATCTATTTCTCCTTTCTTGCAAGCCTAAAATGTGAACTACAAGGTTGAGTACAGTAAGAAATTGTTGTTTCTGGTAAAACAGGCACAATTCTTATCTTTTTGTTGAATCCACTTGGAAAATGATTGTTGATTCTAGTAAATTATTCACACTAAACGGTCCTTTATATTCTGAAAACTTCTGAAAAATTAGTTAAGGGGTGCTTTGAGAGGTTCAGAGATATTATGGATTTTGCCATTATTTTTTATGAGAAAATAGTCTTGACTCACAAATAACATTTATCACAAATAGTCCTTGTGAGTAAATTGCATTTAAAAAGTGAAAGGTCCTCTTTGACTAGAAATAAAGAATACGGAGGCCTAGTTGATGGCAGCCAGGATCCAGAGAGGAGGGAAAGAGGTTGAGGGCAAAGGTTCATGGTCCAGGGTCCAGAATTGTTTCCTCTCCTCACACTGTCATGTCTCAATCATTGAGACTCTACACATCTCACAAGCAAAAAAAAAAAAAAAAAAAAA
>RJWM01041380.1:0-14922 GCA_004363535.1 Dasyprocta punctata | reverse complement strand
CTTCCTTATTCAAAATCCTTGGGACCAGAAGTATTTCAGATTCTGGACCTTTTTGAATTTTCAGATATTTAGATACCTAGAATAAGTATCTTGTAAATGCAACCCAAGTTACCTGAAATTCACTTGTTTCATATACATTTATACACACAGCCTGAAAGTAATTTTACACAATATTTTTAGTGCACCTGCATTTTGACCATAACCTGTCACATGAGATCAGATATAGAATTTTCTTCTTGTGTACCGTGTGACACTCAGCAGTTTTGGATCTTAGAACATTTTGGATTTTGAATTTTCAGTTTAAGGATGCTTAATGTAGATAGCTAGACTTCAGGCAAAAAAGTTTTAAGTTTTATAAACCATCCAGGGAAAAATGCATTCATTATGATTGTAAAAGTCCTTAAAGAAAATTTTCTTCTCTGTTCTCTTCCTGTGAATCAAAGGGACAAGAAGAAAGATGTTCAGCAAACCAAATATTTTTCTTTTGTGTGAAAGTTTAATCTTATCATTTGACATCTTACTAAGCTAATAATCTATACCCATATTTTTCATGGATTTTGTTGTTTATTTATAGGTGCAAGTCAGTTATGATGTGGCACGCTATGAAAATGTTTTTTCCGTATTGGGGGTTTTGGAACAGCTTCTTCAAAAGGAAAACAAAGAAGAGTGCACATCAAGTACAGGGCATGATGACCAAGAAATCAAGAAATATCTTCAGAAGCATGATGAAGCTATCTTTCAGCTTTCTGATACATTTCCATTATTTGCTTTTTATTTATGGAGACTGGGCCTTCTCTTAAACTCAACAGAGACAAAAACTGTTGAAAATGACTCACTTTCTCAGAAGTTTACCAAATATTAGAAGATGTCATACTTAATTTTTTCAAGAATATTTTTAAGCACTGTTAAATTGATCACTTATTAAATGTAATTCTGATGCTACCAAAGGTGCACTCATCATTTTTCTCAAAGAGAAGAGTTCTGCACATGTGAAAATTCAGAAAACAGTAATGTTATCACTGCAAGTTACTTAACTGAATTTTTTAGCTTTCTTTGAGTATGCCTTAAAATTTCTAAGAAGAAAGTTTTCACCAATTATTCACTTAAGTAACAAATTGATAAACATATCAATAAAACATTAATAGCCCTTTTAAAATTAGCCTATTTGTAATTAGATTTTGGGTCTTTTACTAAAATGTATAATGATTCCCTACTGGTAATAAATAAGCTGTTTGCATTGTTGCTAGTATAGAGTAATAAATGTAGAGAGATTCAGACACTTTAGCTTGAGATATTGGGTACCCCAAGAAACATCAGACTGTTCTTACTCCAGGAGATTTTTATGCATATGTTAAATACAATTTGGTTATAAACATATTATTTTGTTTCTCAACCCTAGAGATAAAAATTATAGCTGTCCAACATCCTTCTGTAATGTGGTGAGATGTAACTAAATAATAAGTGGTGCTTAATCCAATTCAACTGCTTGGAGGCTTCACTGTGTTGTGAGTTGCAGAGTTGCCTAAGAACTGTGCCCCTAGCACATGAGAAGGAATAGAGCAATCTCTGCTGTTAGCTTGAACAACTTACCTACCAGTTTTGTGAATGATTAATCATTTCAGAGACACTAGAAATGCCAGATAACCATCAGGGAGAAGGATGTATATTTTCTTATTTCTTGGTCAAATTTAACATTTGTTTTGTTAGAAGAGATTCAAAACCTCTTGAAATGAACTCTGAAGTTTGGGAGTAGTCTCCCTCCTTAAAGCTTTTCCCTTGTTTGGGGCACTGCTCTCATAAGCAGTGGCATCACCAGTGGTGCCTTTTCACCCTGCTAGGTATGGAGGACTCACAACATGGCCTAGCCCAGGAGGACAGCATCAGGGCCAAACCACTTCCCTGAGTGTGTCACCACTGGGTTCTGGAATATGTGGCTTGTCCCCTTCTCCCAGGCCCATGACCAGCAAGTGGAATTTACAACTACTGGCAAGACCTTTATCTTTCAAGTTGATGAAATTTAGAAAAGAACCAGAGACTGGGCTGAGAAGACTCAGCCAATGTATTTAAAAAACAATAGAGCTAAAAATAATTCTAGAAATGAGAGGATATCTCCAACTCCAAGGGAATATATGGATACTATTCCCAAGTGAACGTGTAAAAAATGCAAAAATTTTAAGCACTCTGGTCTTGTTTCATGTGGTAATTTCATTTTACATGGAAAGTCTTGCACACTTATGCCATCAACTGTGCCTTGCACCATCACTTTGTCGAGGCAGCTAGTGAGATACCCAACATTTACTGAGCCTTTGCTATGGCCTGGAAACTACACAAGGTTCTTTATATTTCTGACTTGATTTAATCTTGCTAATACCCAAATGAGGTAAGTAGTTTATTATCCCATCATAGACACAGAACATGTAGATAATTTGCATAGGGTCACAGAACTGGGAAAAGAGTCAGAGTCAGAATTCAACTAGGCATGAAACAACTGAGTCAGCATTGTCTGCATTCTCACTCAACTACAAACAGCTGCCATGATTCTAGTTCAGAGGTGGAGACTCAGTGTAACCAGGAGAGTTACCGTGACAGAAAACTCTAGTTTGTACTCCTTAAAATGTTCTTTTTAGACATATGCAGCATGTAATTTGGATAATTATAATGGTAGGAAATTTACACTCTATTAAGTAAAATTAGAAGATTGAAGTATTCCTTTATATTTGGAAGAATAGAAACAAGTACAGTTAAGATGCCAAAGATTTTCAATTGATGGGATTTATTTAAATGAAATAGATGTAAATTCTATTCCAGTATCTGATTGTTTTATCAGTCAGTATAAGTTATACTTTCTGAGGATAGAACAAGTTAATCTTTCAAAATATGAGAATCAAGATCAGATATCCATATGTGGATTAGAGTTAATTCGTAAATCTTACACATGAAAATAAATAATGTATTTGAAGCATAGTTTCAAAAACACTGGCTCAAAAATCATGCTTTTTTGTAAATATAAAAAAGGATTTCTATTTCATGACTGATTTCTATTTCATAATTGATTAGTATGATCCTGTTGACAATGACTGGTATTTTTAGCCCATCTAATAAAGTAAGAAAATGCCTGCCTAACTCTTCTGTTATCAGAGGAGAAAACCATGTAAAGAATTAATTAATTTAAAATATCTCTATAATATGTTCCCATAAAAGCTTTCTATACCTCTTGTTTATTCATTTTCCTTAGAGATGTGAGGACTTTTACTTGTGCTCTACCTGTTGCTGAATAGATACTGCATGTGTCATTTGAAAATGATTTTGTGTTTACCATATTAAAACACCAGTGAAGTCCAAAGAGAACATACTTACAAGGCACGGTTCATCAGAGGGTGGAGGTGTAGTAGAAGACGTGGGATAGCTGATCAGAACCCACAGGGCCAGCATTAACCAAGTTATCCTATGACTTAGAACAAGCAGTTCAGTGCCCTTATTTTCTCATTGCACCAGCATCTGTTTTTCAGTTTCCAAGTGTAAAGAACACAGAGTACTATTTATTCTTGGTAGACAAATTTGTTTCCTTTAAATATATGTGTCTTAGTTACTTTTCACTCATTGCCAAGACAAAATACCTGACACCCAAAATTAGGGAAGGAAAGGTATATTTCTTACAGTTCTGGGGAGTTTCTTTCCATATTCAGCTGGCTCCAAGGCAGCATGATGTGGTGGAGGGGCCATTCATGGCCGCTGCCAAGAAGCAAGGTGCATGAACCCAACAAGAGAGAGTGGGCAAGTGCCTTCCTCTCACCCTTCACTGTATGTCGGCTCCACCTCTGGGTGGGTGCAGCACTCACATCACTAATCCCAGAGATACACAGCAAACCAATCATGAACGCCAGGCTTAGCCCCATCCAAATTACATGAGGACTTGGAGGGACACAGGATCCAACCAATACAATATGCATGAATGATTACATTACAGTTGTGAAATACATATCCCTCTATTACTAAATATCATTACCCAACATTGGGAGATTTTTCTCTTTTTTTATTCTCCTGGAGATCTTTCAGTGATACTTTTTATACATCTAGCTAGGTCTAGTAGAAGAAGATGGTACTTATAGTTATATAATGAGATGTCACTCCATCTCTATCATACTGCTAAAATCTCCACTCCTTCATTAAATTTTTAAAAGGATTATCTCACAATAGGATTGTTTATGTGAACAAAATTAAGTGATATGTGTGAAAAGCACTTTGTGAGCCCTAAAGTAAAAATACCATTAAGAAGAGAAAGTAACACTGTACAGTACGTGTTATGAATCAGGCACCATTCCAAGAACTTTTCATGTATTACCTCACTCCATCCTCACAACTCTGCATGATAGGCAGCATTATTATTTCTATTAGTCACATTTGACAGATGAGTATAAAGAGGTTAAGTGACTTGTGCAGAGTTACAGAGTTAGAGTTATTATTAAATTATATTTATTCATATTTCTGTTTCAAGTATTTCTGTATTAATTCTAAATAGACACATAGCTAAATTATACTGAAATTCAATCCCTATCTGTGCCTCTTCCCATTCAACCTCTATTTCATGGCAACTGTGACTGTGATAATAAATGTCAGCCATAACTTTAGTGAAAATTGTTTACAAGTATTATTCTCAAAGTGCTTTATCATTTAGCTTTTTATCATGCCATGGATGAATCCATTGTTCAGAGGTCTTAAATCAGCAAGATCTGTATATTTAGGAGGCTGTGCAACATACCAGGTGCCCACACCTTGAGCAGAAAATTTTTTCTGCATGTGTTTTGTATGCTTAGTGCCCTGCCTTGATTGGGCATAGTGTTCTTTTTTAAGATTGAAAAACCAAAATGCTGTTCTTATCCTCGTTGAGAGTTGTTCAAACTAAACTACTTGAAAACACCTTCTCAAGAATTGAATCTCGTGCAGAATCACTGAAATCATTTGTAGCTTATTATGGTGGCAATAGATTGATAAGATTGTTGAGCAATCACTGTTGCTACCGCCCAGACTATTTTCTGCCTTTTTCTGAACCTGATCCTCCATCTTTCCGGTTGAATCTGTGTTCTTTGAACAGTGACATCAGTTTTTTGTTCCTCTTAACCAGAGGTAGTTTCTGTAGCATAAAACTGCTTATCATTAAGTCCTTTATCATTATTTAAATATTTTTGTGAGGCTTTCTATACATGGTTATAACAAATGTCAAGTCGTTTCTCCTCTAGAACTTCCAGACTTCCAGTGATGCTCTAGCCACTGCCAGATAAAATTCATCCTTCAAATACATCTCCTATTCATCAAAACTGTGATAGTCGCCTTGTACTAAATGCCACTACTCCTTGCAGCATAAGATACTGTGCACTGTCTCCCAATCTGACCTTCTTTAACTGCATTTGAATTCTGCATGACCCTTGCACTGGTGATTTCAATTACCGACAACTTCATTTGCAACCCTTCCTACTTCTGTGGGCAGGCTTGGGATATACTACTTCCTATTCTTTGATATTGCACTCCAAGAACTTACAAAAAACTCTTGACATATATGCACTATTTACTCCATTAAGCCATCATCTGTACTCGGTCAGTGAAAGAAATTAGCCAAAAAAACCTTGATACCACAATTTTGTCTGAATTTTATCAATAACAAACAGATTCAGAAAAAATTATCAAGTAGCAAACACAATACACAGTTGATTTGATGATTTAAATTTACTTTTGAAAAAATTAATGTAAGTGGTCTCTTTATTGATCACTTCTTTGTGAACACTTCTTAAACTTAGATCTAAATACTTTGCACAGATAGGTGCTGTTTCTGGCACATAGTAAATGATCAGTAATTTCCGACTCTATTATTGCACCAATTCATTAACATACAATGTTTTCTCATTGTCCTGCACATGGAAGTTAGGAATATTGGAGCATATGCTACATTGCAGCTATTATCCCAAAATGTGTGTGACCTGCATTCAAGTAGGTGGAGAAATGTAAATCTGAAACACTTAGTCCTACATCCAGTCTAGCTAACTCTCCTTTCTTGGAATCAGTAACTAAATACAGATGTGTCAATCCAGAAATGTAACCATTGTATTTTCTTGTATAACCGTCTTATTTCTACATGCTGGTTCCTAGAGGCCAAAATAGTTGAGAGATGGAAAGTGTTTTTCCATGAGGGAAAAATACTGTTGTAAATTGTGAGTACTTTTAAATAAAGTAACAGCACAGGTTGCATTAGTTTCATTATGGATAAAGCTAAATTTCTATCCTGAATGAGGAATAAACCTCATCTCTGTGTATAAAATGATTTCTGTGGCACAGCAGTCCATTTTCTAATTATCTCTGTGAAATAATTTTTACATCTCATCTCATTTGTAGTATATAGACAGTCAATAGGAATTTCAAACATTTTCCACACTTTGCAATTGTCACTTGTTCTTGTATCGGTCACTAAAGAACAGCTCTGCATCAAGAACTGCATGACAATCTGTGACAAAAATGTCACATATTTCCCTTCTTTTAGTATCTGTTTTGAGAAAAGAATGTTTCAGCTTCTGTATATTGCACAAACATCCCAGAAGAACAGATATGAGATTTTCATACTGGGTTTATATGATTTTGACTGACTATTAAATAAGTGGATTAATAACTATGTTTTGCTTTCACTTATTATATCCCATGATGTGCAGTTACTTCTAAGAGTAAAGGACCAGGTAACCAATGCAGCACAATACTGATTGGTCCAATATTCTGTTCATGTGAAGTTGTATTGGGGGTACACTTCTATTTCTTGTCAGCTCAACAGAATGAAGAAGAGTTATCAAAACAGGGAAAAGTACCAATACATGAAAATAAGAAGTAAGAAATAAAGATTTGGTCTTCTTTTGTTTCACTTTCCATGGTCACTATTTACCATGTAGAGATAAATCCTTTCCCTGTCATTGATACTTCTTTTTAAACTACAGAGAATGTTCTATAGCAAATTTTACTGTATCTCCAAAGGAATTACATGCAAATATATGTTAGCTGTATTTGCTCCTTGAGAACAAAGAATAGAGTAAATATGAGCAATTCTGGCAGAATGATTCCATTGTTTATGAACAGTCTGAAGAAGTATCATCAAGTCAAGCTGCTACTCAGAGAGAATATGGAAAATCCACTAGAATGATGCAAATCATATATCATAGAGACCATGTTTACAAGCTCAGTACATTTCTGAGTAGGTAGTTGCTTAAGAACTGGTCTTGATCCTTGCTTCCAGAAGATACAAAAGGATTAAACTTCACCAATTTAATTTTTGGAAATAAAAGTACTACCATTCTAGTAATTATGAAAGTAATAAAGTAAGATGAGATAATACAAAAAAGTATATTGCAATATAAAAATAGAGCAAACCTAAGAAGTCAAAATAAATGTTGATAAATAAGAAGTTACATTATTATGAATGCAAAGCTCTTCCCTAAAGTTTGTTCTTTGTAGTAAAGTAAACATTTAAAAAATTGCCAAATGTAATATACTTTTGTCCATCCACTTGTAGCATCATATATCTAGCAAATATTGGGTTATAAATATCAGTATGATGCTAAATTTGAAATTAAAATTATTTACTACTCAGTGAGAAAAAAAAATGAAGGATACTGTGACAAAATGAACTTCTCTTTAAAAAATGAGCTTCTGGTGCCTGAGGTGCCAGCCATTACCATCACCTCCCCACCTTCACCAGGAACCCAGAAAATGACAAAGCAAAGAAGCACAATGCAATCTCAGATTGCCAACCCACCCAAAACAAGCCCAGGAGTCACCAGCATTGAAGACAATGGGAGCCACATACCTGAAATTTCTGAAATGATATAAACTGAAGTAAAGAAACAAATTCATGAGGCTACAGAGAAAATCAGATGAGAAATAATCTCTCAGGTTAAAAAAGAAATGTCAACATTTATAAATGAAATGCTCAGCACATCTAGAGCAGAGATACATAAGAAAATAGATGATGATAGGAAGAGGATGAAAATCGTGAATGATCAATATAGGAAGCAAATAGAATGTATAAAACACATCCAAGCACATATCCATGAAATCGAAAATTCCATTGAAAGCTGGCAACACCACCTGAATAAAACTGAAGGTAGACTTTCAGACCTTGAAGACAGGATCACAGCTAGTGACCATGAAAGGCAACATCTCTTGAAAATAATGAAATATCAGGAAACAACAATTCAATAGCTATAATGCAAAGAAAAATAATCTAAGAATAATGCATATCAATGAAAAAGTTGGAGAGAACACAAGCAAAATAAAAAACTATTTGCAGAAGTAATAGCAGAAAATTTCCCAGTATGGAAAAAAATCTGATATACAGATAAGTGATGCATGTAGAGCCTCAGCTAGCCATAAGCAAAATAAATCTACACCCAGACATATAATAATCAAGATTGCAGATTCAGCACAAGAACAGAATATTAAAAGCTGTTAGAGAAAAGAAACAGATCACCTATAAGGGAAAGCCCATCAGAATCATGACAGACAACACAAACTCTCAAAGCAGGAGGAGCTTAGGGTGAAGTGCTTCAAGTCCTAAAAGAAAACAACTTGTACCCAGACTGATGTACACTGCGAAACTGTCTTTCAAAATCAATGGAGAAATGATGCTTCCAAACAAAGAACAACTGAAGAAATTCATGACCACTAATCCAACACTACAAGGGGTACTGAAAGTTATTCTAGATGGAGACAAAAATGGCCACAATTCCATGAACAACAACAAAAAGAAATCGCCAAGCAGGGCAAATAATTAAGGCAAATAATTAAACAGGAGAAGCAGGGACCAAAGAACAAGAAAATAACATGACAAAGACAAGCCAATATATATCAGTTCTTACCATAAATGTAAATGGCCTCAATTCATTAATCAAAAGAAACAGACTGGCAGAATGGATCAAGAAACAAGAACCAACAATATACTGGACACAAGAAATGCATGTAAGTATAAAAATTCAAATATTAGAAGTTCAAGAATGGAAAGCAATACTCCATGCAACAGGAACCCAGAAAATAGCAGGGGTAGCTATCCTATTTGCAGACTATGTGAATTTCCAACCAAGAATGATTAAAAGAGATAAAGAAGCTGATTACATACTTGCTAGTGCAAAAATTCAAGAGGAGAAATGATAATCATAAATATATATGCACCAAATACAGGAGCACCCAACTATATAAGGCAAATATTAATACATATAAAAAACATATAAACAATAACACAGTTATAATGGGGACCTTAATACCCCATTGTCACAAAGAAACAGATCAACAAAACAAGAAATTAGCAAAGAAATGACAGAACCGAATCAAATCTGTGAACAAATGGACTTAGTAGACATTTACAGAGTGTTGCACCCAACAACTTCAGAATACACGATCTTATCTTTAAAAATAGAGCATGTTCTACCCCACAGAACATGCTAAAGTAAATACAAAAAAATTGAAGTTATCCCATGCATATTATCTGACCTCAGTGCAATACAGTTGTAAGTTGATAATAATAGAAACTGCAAAACCTCCATAAACACATGGAAATTAAATAACACCCCCTGAACAACCAATGGATCACAGATGAAATTAAAGAACAAATTAAACAGTATCTAAAATTAAATGAACATGCAAGTACAACTTATAAAAACCTGTGGGATGCAATGAAAGCTGTCCTAAGAGGGAAATTTATAGCAGTGAATTCTCACATCAGGAAGACGGAAAGAGCACAAATAAACAACCTGATGCTACACCTAAATCTTCTAGAAAAAAAAGCAAGTCAAGCCCAAAGAAGGGAGAAAATTATAAAGATCAGAGCAGAAATTAATGCAATTGAGACTAAGAAAATGATACACAGAATTAATGAATTGATGAGTTGGTTCTTTGAAAGAATAAAATTGATAAACCCCTAGTCAACCATATCAAAAAGGTAAAAGTATAAATTCAAATTCATGCAATAATAAATTAAAAGGGTGAAATCACTACACATACTGTGAGAATTCAGAAGATCATCATTACTTACTATGAAAATCTGTACTCTTAATAGGATGGAAAATACAGAAGAAATGGACAGATTCCTGGAAACCTATGAATTAGAAAAACTGAATCAAGAAGATATAAAATCTTGAATAACCCAATATCCGTTAATGAAATTGAAAGTGTAAATAAAAACTTACCAGCAAAGAAAATTACAGGTCCTGATAGATTCAGAGCCGAATTCTACAAGAAATTTAGAGAAGATTTAACACCAGTATGCCTCAAACTCTTTAATGAAATTGAAAGGGAAACAATTCCTAACTCATTCCTGGAGGCAAGTATTACCCTGATTTAAAAATAAAAATAAAAACAGAGGAAGACCTAACCAAAAACAAAAACTACAGGTCAATATCCCTAATGAACATAGATGTAAAAATCCTCAATAAAATACTAGCAAACAGAATACAGCAAATTATCAAGATTATACACCATGACCAAGTGAGGTTCATCCCAGGAATACAGAGATGGTTCAACATGTGCAAATCAAAAAAATGTAATATACCATATCAACAGAGCAAAAGACAAAAGTCACATGATCATCTCAATAGATGCAGAAAAAGCTTTTGATAAAGTCCAACACACATTCATGGTAAACACCCTAGAGAAAATCAAAATACATGGTCATTACTTCAATCTGATAAAAGCCATCTATGACAAGCCAACAGCCAACATCATACACAGTAGCTTTGTAGCAATATTTAAAGTCAGAAATTGTGATGCTTCCTGCCTTCCCTTTGTTGCCGAGGATTGCCTTTCCATCATACTAAATGGTCAAAAGCTGAAAAATTTCACTCTAAAATCAGGATCAAGACAAGATTGTTCACTATCACCACCCCTATTTGATGCAATCCCAATCAAAATACCTTTAGCATAATTCATGGATCTAGGCAAAACATACCTAAAATTCACTTGGAAACAGAAGAGACCTACAATAGCAAAGGGTAGGCAGTGAGTTCATGAACTAACATCAAACTGCCTGGGAAATACTTCCCAGAATCAACAACTGGGATCCTGACTTATTAAAAAAATTTTGCACATCAAAAGAAAGCACTAACAGAGTGAAAAGAAAATCTACAGATTGGGAAAAGATTTTTACCAACTGCCCCACAGACAAAGGACTTTCATCTAGAATGTATAAAGAATTGAAAATAATCAGGTCCTCCAGATTCAAAGATCAAATCTGAAAATGGGTATGTGAGATGAATACACAATTCTCAGATGAAGAAATACAAATGGCAAATAAATATATGAAAAAATGTTCCACATCATCAGTCATTTGAGGAATGCAAAAAACACAACACAGATATCATCTCACTCCAGAAAGAATGGCTAAGATCAAGAAATTAACCAATGAGAAATGCTGTCAGGACTGTGGGGGAAAAGAGACCCTTCTCCATTGTTGGTGGCAGTGTAGACTGGTACAACCACTGTGGAAATCAGTGTGGAGATTCCTCAAAAAACAAAGATAATAGGTTTCATTAGACCTAGCTATTCCCCTTCTGGGTATTTTCCCAGAAGAATTAAGAACATCATACCACAGCAATATATTTGCACCCATATTTATAGCTGCACAGTTTGTAATAGCCAGATCTTGGAAACAACCCAAATGCTCATCAACTGAGGAATGGATAAAAACGACACGGTATTTTTTTTTATTTCAAACAAAAGGAAAATAAATCAAAACATAACAATTTCACACCAACCAACAAAACAGCAACAATCATCAGCATATTGGATATTCCCAAAAAAATTTAAGATAAAAATATAGACATGAAACATTATCTAACAAATTATTAATACAATTGTTTTCAAATGAACATTTCACATTAAAAGTAAAATCTGAAGGTGACCCTGAGAAAATTACACTTCAAAATTCTTTTTCTCTGACTGTCACAACTAATTTTTTATATATATAGATTTTGTTTCAGATGACATGATACTCTACCTAGAAGATCCCAAAAACTCCACCAAGAGACCCCCAGATTCAATAAGCAGACCTAGCACCACAGCTGGCCACAAAATCAACACTCAAAAATCAACAGCATTCCTGTATCTCACTGAGAGACAAACCAGGGAAATAACACCCCCTACAATAGCAATTTCCCTCTTAAGACTACTTTCATTGTGTCCCACAAGTTACAGTATGTTGTATTGTCCTTGTCATTCAACTGTAGAAACTATCTAATTTCTTCTTTAATTTCATCTGTGACCCATTGATTGTTCAGAAGTGTACTATTTAATTTCCATGTGTTAATGAAATTCTTGTGGTTTCCTTTGACATGGATTTCCAATTTCATTGCACTATGGTCTGATATTATGCATAGGATAATTTCAGTTCCTTAACATTTACTCAAGCATGTTCTATGAACCAGTATATGGTCTATTTTGGAGAATGTCCCATGTGCAGCTGAAAAGAATGTGTATTCTGCTGTTGTAGGGTGGAAGATTCTATAAGCATCTACTAAGTCCATTTACTCAAAGGTTTGATTTAATTCTAATATTTCATTGTTGATTTTTTGTCTAGTTGACCTGTCTTTTTGTGACAGCAGGGTACTGAGGTCTCCCAATACAACTGTATTAAGGCTTATTTGATTTTTCATGTCCATTAATAATTGTTTTATATAACTGGGTGTGCTAGTATTTGTTGCATATATATTTATGATTGTCATCTCTTCCTCTTGGATTGTTCCCTTTACCAATATATAGTGACCTTCTTTGTCTCTCTTAATCAGTCTTGACTTAAAGTTAAGTTTATCTGCAAATAGAATAGCTACCCCTGCTTTTTTCTGGACTCCTGTTGCATGGAGTATTGTTTTCCGTCCTTTAACTTTGAGTCTATGGGTATCTTTTTGAATTAAATGTGTTTCTTGTATATACCATGTTGTCTCACTGGTGTAAGAAACTGAAAAAGTAAATATTCAAAAGTTACAATAGATATGGTGAAAGGGAAAGAAACTGCTCAAAGGGAAATCATATTGTTTGATCAGTATTTTGCATGCCTGTATCTGGTAACCTGAGCAACTGTTTTGAAGATAACAATATGCAATATAACAACCACTGTTAAATTCCTATCATCTTGTTTTTAATTCCTATATTGCTATTGTTTTGTTGCTGTTGTCATTTTGTTTTTGTTGTTGTTTTTCACTGCCTCTTGATTTTTCTGGTTTTTTTCTCTTTAAAATAAAATGAAAAAATTTTAAAAATGAGCTTCTTAAAGTGCAATCAACCATTTATAAGTAATGTTTCTACATTTCTTATTTACTTTTGGACTCCTTCAACTCCAAATTAGGTAATGTTACTTTAAAAATGCCATTAAAGAAGAAAACTCCTGCCTATTGTTCCTTAGTTTAGTTTACTTTTAACTTATGACAACTGAATCCTGACAAATATTTACAGCAAATATAAATAGATATTCTGTAATGTAGTAATATCCTCTGCAAGCATATGCCCAGAGAAAATCCCTGTATCTGTGTAAGAGCAAACATTTATTAATTTAAAAATGTTCCATCATTGTTTGTAATAGCAAAATTCCAAATGTTCATATTAGTACTGAATAAGCTGTATGATCTCCATCAGTTGGAAAACTATTCAGCTGTTAAAGAATTTTGATATCTGCAATCCAACCTCCCTTCATGTCCTCTCCTTGTAGGATGATGGCAATTCTGAGTTAGCAGAAGACAGGGGAATGGGTTTCCCCAGCTGAACCATATACTCAGATGCAAGTTATGTCTACAACAAACTAAAAAGTTTTGGTTTGGATTCATAAATCATTATTTTGTTATAAAAGAGATAATAAAATTAATAGAAATAAGGAAAGAAGGAAGGGAAAGAGAGAAAGAAGATGACTACAAATGTACTAACGGTAAGAGTGAATTATTACCCAAGGATCTGATTAATCTAGTTCTGTGAATATACAGATGAACAGCATGCAAAAACAACAGAACAAATGTGAAAAACTCTATTTATTTATTTATTTATTTATTTATTTATTTATTGTCTTTTCGAGACAAGATTCATTATGCAGTTCAGGCTGGCCTTGAACTCACTTTGTAGCCTAGGCTGGTTTCAAGCTAGCAATAATCCTCCTGCCTCAGCCTCCCAAGGGCTGAGATTACAGGTGTGTGTCACCACAAATATTTTTATATTTTTGTTAAAAGACAGTGTGTCTAATTCTGTATCTTTTGCCAGTTGTACATTATGCTGTTTGATTTGTCCTAAGCTCGATAGACCTAATTTGATACTTGATACTGAAAAATAGTTCAAGTTTGATCATAAAAGTTTGAATGAACAGGAATTTTCTTAACTTCCTACCATGAAATATACTTTACAATAAGAAAGATTTATCTGTCTTCTATGAAAAATAATGAAGATACCTATGTTTTGGATCATAGTTCCTCTATGTTCAAAAGAAACATGACTTATCTGCTACTTTAAACTATCCCCACTTTCCACACAACAAGCAATTAAAATGTCTCCCTAAGTTCCACGTCCTCTTCCAGCTAGTATTCTATTTCTTTATCTCTCATCACAGTAAATTATTGTCTATTGCATCTACTATTATTTTTCTAGTATTCCCATTCTCCTTCATTCCTGGTGATAAATAGTAGATTGCTGATAAATTTTTGTTGTAATAAAATAAGGTAGTCAGGTAAATATAAAGATAACTAAGTTCAGCAATTGTTCTTTCAAGAGCATTGAACAGATAGATTGCTTTCATGTTATACTCTCAGTTTTGAATTGGTTAATCAATACTACTTAGATTGATTACCTCCTCTGATAGCTCAATATCATTCTCTGTTAACTTCACTTACTCAGTGACTCAATACAGCATTCCTCTGGAACCTATTCTCA
>RJWM01041379.1:0-14904 GCA_004363535.1 Dasyprocta punctata | reverse complement strand
CCCACACAGAGGCACACAGCACACACGCACAGTGCACACGCATCCTCCCACACAGAGACCCAGCACACACGCACAACACACGCATCCACCCACACAGAGACACGCAGTGCACACACACAGTGCACACGCATCCTCCCACACAGAGACCCAGTGCACACGCACAGCACACGTATCCTCCCACACAGAGACACACAGTGCACACGCACAGTGCACACACATCCTCCCACACAGAGACCCAGTGCACACGCACAGCACATGTATCCTCCCACACAGAGACACACAGTGCACACGCACAGTGCACACGCATCCTCCCACACAGAGACCCAGTGAACCCTAACCCACCATCCATGCCCATCTCGCACCCATCCCATGCAGGGTGCTCCCCGCACCCCCACGGCCCCCCTGCTCGGTCTGCCGGGAGCTGCGGTGCAGAGCAGACCGCCCGCCTGTGCTTATCTCCTCGCGCCCTTCCTTAGCTTCCTTCTCTGCCCTGTGGCACTGCGGGCACGGCGTCCCTGTGCGCCCCAGCCTGCCCATGCTGGGATTGCTCCACGCCAGTCCCCCGGGCCCTGCTTGCCCTCTGCAGCTGCAGGCGCTTGCATGCGGGCCTAGCCCGCCCTCTCCACCTTCCAGCACCCCAGACGTCCCAGGCTGAGGTTGCGCCCCCGTTCCTAGCCCCCCAGCACTCAGAAAGCGGGTGCCGCTCTGCCGGTGCTCCCTCCTTCTTCCTGCCCCTCATCTGCAGCCTTGGCAGCATCGAAGACCCAGCCTCTCAGTGGGGCAGGAGAGGGGAGTCCTCCAGCCGCACCTGGCCCTCCCGCTGCTGGGACGCTTGTGTCCGTGTCTGTGCCTGTGTGTGTGTGTGTGCACACGCGTGCACAAATCATTTCCGAAGCTTTTCCATGTGCTATCAGCTGCAGGCCAGCGTAGACCCGGCCTGCGGTCCGTCTCACCCGGTGATCAGAGGAGCAGTCAGGGAGCAGCACAGCTGGGGAGTCCCGCCCACTGCGGCCCAGCCCGGGAAGCATGGGGCAGGAAGCAGGTGCAGCAGGAGACGCTGTGTGGGACACCTGGGCAGAGGCCAGCGGAGGGCGGGAGCCTGGCGTGGGTGCCGGTGGCTTCCTGGCTTACCAGGAAGGGCGGGCAGGACAGCTGCGGAGGGGTCAGAGTCCCAGGCGCACCAGAGGCTGGGAAGCTGCTGAAGCCCTAACCGGGGTCTGCGTTGTGGAACTGTGCGCCTTCTCTCCTGGCCGCGGGCCAGGGAGGGTCCCGAGGCATGGCTGTGTAGTGGGCTCCTCGGGGCCCGAGCTCCTAGCAGCACCCCAGTTGGCAGTGCACCCGGGAGCTGCCTGCCTCTGCCCTCCCACCAGAGCCCACGCGATTGACGGAGCCGGGTGGAGATGCGCTGTTGTCTTCTGTGAAATGCGAAGGTGACAATTTGAAAACCAGAGAAAAAGAAAGGGTGGACTGAAATGCAGTCCCTGCTCTAACCATCGGTTACTGGAGCTATTTTTGCCGAAGCAAGTGTTGGAGTAGGAATTCTGTCTGTAGAGCGGCGGGGAAGGTTTGTCACCGTGCCCGAGGGGCTGGTACCAGGGGGCGTCCGGCCATGCGTCCTCCGCGGCTCGGGGTTTCTCCCCTGAAGGCTGCCTGTTGGGGCCGAGGCTCCGAGTCCGGCTGCCGTGTGACAGAGGACTGTTCTCTGTGGCACTCTTGCCTGTGGCTTGTGGGGACAGACGTCCTCCTCCTAGGCCGGCTCACCCTGTGTCTGTGTCCCCAGCCCAGATGAGGCGAGCAAGGAGCAGAGATTGCAGCCTGAGGGTCAGGTCTCGGCCGGGGCTGAGGTGGGTGAGTGGGGTCCCGGCCTGTCATGGGGACCCCAAGCGGGCCTAGTGGACCCTGAGAATTCGGGGTGCCCAAGCCGCCAAGGCCCCAGATGTGGGTACAGACTGCCTGCCTGCGCCTGTCCTGGCTGTGCCGAGTCCTCACTGGGTCTTTAGGGGCAGAGGACGATGCCCTGGGGAGGGACTGGCCAGCACCCTGGGCTCTCCCTGTGCCCCACTGTGCTCTCATGTGCTAGGAGCGGTGCCTGTGTCCTCCTGGTAGTCACAGCCGGGTCACCCGCGGTGGGGGTCACTGCGCTGCGCAACCGTCTGCGGCTTGCTTGCTTGATCTGCGGCTGGTCACTTCCTATTCAGACGTCAAGCACGGCCATTTCTCTGCGCTTCCCGGGTGGGAGTACTAGGACCAGGCTGAAGGCACACGAGCAGCTGGACTGGCTTCCCCCACGGGGTTTCTCTAGGATCTGTTGTGGCTGAGGGGCGAGTTTCATGTGGATTCAGTTCTTTTCTCTTGCTGTGGCCATTCCCCGATGCCCTGGGGCCTGGTGTCCCTGCTCTGTAGACTGCAGTGGCTGACTGACCTGGCTTTTGACGGGGACATGTGTGCACACACATACACATGCATGCGCACACCCACGTGCCCAGCTCACGTCATTTGGCCTTCCTCACGCCAGCCTGGAGACAGCGGCTGTGAACACCGAGGCCTCGCCCTGGGACTCCCGGGGATATCCCGGTGCCACGCTCTGCAATCACCTGGGCAGCCGTCACAGCCCACAGCCGCCGGCCCTCTGCCCCCATGGGTTTGGGTTGCCCCGTGTTCTCGTGACCACGTGAGCACTGTGACATGCCTTCACACGCCCCCTGCCCTCGCTCTAGCATCACTTCTTAGAAATAGCGTTGTCTGTTAACCTCAGCGTTTTAACCCCTGTCTTAAATTGGTTTGGGACGTTTAGACCGGATCTGTGTTTATTTCCTCTCAGGGGGAGACTGGAGCCACAGGCCCGGGGAGCTAGAGCAGGAGTCAGAGCCCTCAGGCCGCACTGTCCCTGGACAGCCGCTCGGCAGGACAGGCCTGGCACGGCAGCGGTGCTCTAGAAGGGCACCGGTCTGGCTCGATGTGCCGGTCCCCCCACGGTGCTCTGCCCGGCCCTGGGCCGCCTGGCTCGGGGAGCGGGACATGAGCTGTGCCAGTGCCCCTCGCAGATGCAGCCCAGGAGCCAGGCTGCCGTGCTGTGCATGGCTCTGTGGCCCTCGCAGGGCCAGCTTTGCGGACCGCGTGTGCATTTTCATTTGGCGCAGCAGGCATGGAGAGGCGGGGTCGTGGGGGCACGTGCCCATCGCCGACGGATGCCACCGAGCATTTCTCCCAGGCATCACTGGCTCCCACTGCCCCGAGCCGGGAGAACCCCACGGCCATCACTTGGCATCGTGACACACAGCCGTCCTGGTGCCAGCTCCCCCACCTGAGAAGTTGGTGACTTTTCCGGTGGTGCGGGACCTCTGGATACGCTTTCGTTTTTAATCTGTGTTAGCCTGGCTTCCTGTCAGCCGCCGCCGCTGTTTTCTTATTGATTTGGAGGCTTTCTCCGTGTGGTGGGTTTGAGTCATTTGTGCAGTGTATGTGTTGTGAATTCCCTCCGGGAGCGAGTCGGACCTTTTGCCCTCTTGGTGTCTGCTGATGAACAGGAGTTTTAAATTTTAATGAAGCCCAGTTTATGAAGTGTTTCCCTGATGCTCACTGCCTGTTCTGGTCGAGGGATCTCACCTGACCCAAGGCCACCGGGAGTCCCTCGTGTGACCTAAAACGTTTATTGCTTCCTTTGCCGTCCAGATCTATGGCCCTTGTCTAACTGCGTCTGTGTGCGCTACAAAGCCAGGGTCAAGGCTCGTCCTTTCCTGATGCACGGACCCAATTTCCCCGGTGACCTTGTCGGCGCAACCAGCCTTGCACTCGCTTCGCCGTAAATCAGGCGACCTCCTGGGCTCCCCCTGCCCACCTCTCCCGCTCGGGTCCCCTGCCCGTGTGGCTGGATGTAAGGCCCGAGGTCTGCCCTTGCAGAGCCGCCCGCCTCGCTCTCCCGCGCCTTGGCCGGGTTTGGTGAGTACGCACCATGAAGCTGGATGCGCAGTGCACAGCTGCCCTTCGGAACGAGTGAACCGGCCCGGCGCAGCACGTTAGTCCCTACTTCCCGCATTGTTCCAAACACCGGCGCACGGAGAGCCGCATCCGGCTGTTATTTTTGTCTGCGCCGCCCTGATTGCTGGAGAGGCCGGCCATCTTCCTGAGTGGGTCCGCCGTCTGCGCTCTTCTCCTCACAGCGTCTCGCGCTGTTCTGATTGCTCAGGCGGAGCCTTCGTCTCCCTGTTGGCTTCTGAGAGCCCTGTGCTCGTTACGGGCATCAGCTCTTTCCCTGTCGCCATCCGCCTGCTCGGTTTTGTTTAGTGTCTATGTCAGACAGCCCCGCCATGTGCTCTCGGGCCGTGCTGGCTTCTCTGGTGGCCCCGACAGGTCCACAGACGCGGGCTCGAGCAGGCAGAGCCCTCAGAGTCCTGCGGGCCAGCATGCAGGTTCTCACGGGGCCGTGCTCCCTTCGGAGGCTCCGGAGGATTTGTTCCTCAGCCTTTCCAGTTCCTGGGGACCTCGGCCTCCTCCACCCCTCCCCTGTCTTCAGATCAGTCCACCTGGAATCAGTCAAGCACTCAGCAGCTCTCTGCCTCTCTCCCCACCCTGCCAGCGCTGCCCACCCACACCTTCCCAGGTCCCCACCTGCCTGCCTCCCTTATGATGCTGTCTTGGGTCTCCCTGGGGCGCCCGGGCTCCAGGACGCAGCTCCCTCCACACCCCACATTCATCCCCCGGGAGGACCCCTTTGCCACGTGTAGTCACAGGTTCAGGGAGAGAGTGGTGACATTTCTACCAGGGCTGGCCTCTTGCGGTGCCCATACGGAAGGTCACAGGAGCTACTGAAGCCATCATGGCCCATGTCACCGCCGTCCAGAGAGGGGGCCGTGGTGGCAGGGTGGCCGGCCTCGCCCTGGGCTCCTTCTGTGGATGAGGCTGCGTGAGCCGGGGTGCCAGGAGGGGCGCTCGCTGCCCAGGGTCCCTTGTGCTCACTTGGATGCGTGCGACTCAGCACGTGGCCCTGCAGTGTATCGCGTGAGACCGAGGGGCAGGAGAGACGGGGCAGAGCGCACCCCGGAGGCTGGGCACCACCCCAGTGCGTCTCTCCAGGAGGAAGCCCAGCGCCTCGTAGCAGACTGTTCTTCTGGGGTCTGTGGTCACGGCCGGGCTGGCCACCCATGGCAGTGATGGACGGCTGGGGGCAAAGCTCACTTCCCCAGAGGACGTCGGCTCCTGGGGTGCATCCTGGGGGGAAGGGGGACCCGGCCCCTTTCCCCTCTCTCCCTCCCTGGCTGCCATGGATGAGCAGCTCTGCTTTGCTGCGTGTTCCCCTCTGTCACCATCTGGGCCCGCTGGAGCGAGGGCTGGCACCGGGGAAGCAGCGGTCAGCGCACACTGTGTCTCTTCCAGTGCCGGTGACCTCGGGGATGCGTCACAGGGACGCAAAGCTGACCGACACCCTGGGGACGGCTGTGGGAGCAGCGATGACCACAGCACACGCAGCCACTGTGGGGCATCCTTGGGGGCCCAGTGTCCCCAAGGACAACTGTGAGGCCCTGGTCTTTTTGCGGGCCTAGGATGGCAGCAGCCTCCTGGTCAACCCTTCTGGCCTCGCCCCAGTCCACATACAGCACCCAGAGGTACCCTCAAAGTCCCCTGGACCCATGGTGGCAAACCTATAGCACGCGGGCCACGGCCGGCTGTTTGTCGTCACTGACAGCCCTAAGAGGCTCCCATCCGGGCGCCCACACTGTGTCCCCCACAAGCGTCCTTGTCAGCGCCCCTTCCTCTGTGGCCGCGAGCCCTCCCCTCTTGGTGGCCCGTGAGCTGGCATGGACAGCGCCGTCCTGCTCCTCCGTCCCCTCCGTCCTGTCCTGACCCTGGGGCCTTTGCGCCTGTGGCCCTCTGCCGGGAGCCCTGTCCGCTCCCTCCTGCTCGCTCCTGGGCTGGGCAGAGTCACAGCGCTGTGTCTGCTCCGCCCCGGCTCTTGCACCCCCAGCTCCCTGCGCCTTTGTGTGCTGTGCGCCCCACGGCTGTGGGATTCACGGGTGCTTTGAACAGAGGGGACGCAGAGCTCCGGAGGTCAGGTGCCGGGCGGGGCCCCAGCGGGGCGTGGGCTCTGTGTGGGACGCAGCCGTGCTGTCCCCGGGTGTTGCGTTTGGTGAACCCGGACGGTGCCGCCGGTCCAGGCTCGCCTGGCGCTCCCTGCCTCCGGTGCAAATGCACCGCAGGGCCTTGGCCCTCGGCTGCCACGGTGTTGTCAGCGGCTGCTGCGGGTGCAGCTGTTGTCTGAAGACTGGAAAGTGGAAAGGCTGTGGCAGCAGACCCCTGAAACCGCGGGACGTGTCGCTGTTTCTCAGGGAAGCCGTGCTCTAGCAATGCCGATGGAAGTCACGTGTTCCCCGCGGACCCGTCCGTGCCTGCGCACGCCGGAGTCACAGAGCAGAGCTCGCTGTGTGATGGGTAATTATTTTCACTATTTCTGCGAGGGCCAGGCGAGGCTGGCAGGGTTACTCACACCGAGGAACGGTGCCACGATTAGGTCTCCTTGTTTATCCGCTAAACAAAGGCAAAACTGACTCAGGTCTCAATACCCTAATTCAGTCAGGCGTGGTGCTATCTGTAATCCCAGCACACTGGGAGGCCGAGGCAGGAGGGTCGTAAGTTCGCGTCCAGCCTGGGCAGTTTAGTGAGACCTTGTCTCAGATTAAATCATTAAATAAATTGAAAGGGCTGGGATGTAGCTCAGTGTGAAGGCCCTGGGTTCAGCCCCAAATAGTGCACACACACACACACACACACACACGCAGAAGGACACGCTACTGCTGGTGACTGTGGTCCTGCTGCAGCGTGGTCTCTTTTACCTCTCTCAGAGGGCACTTCTGCCCTTTCCACTGAGGCCTTTGTCCTCGGAGTCCCGGGGTGCAGCCTCTCTGTGCCGGCGGTGTCCCCGTGTCACTCGCCAGCCCCCCGAAGCCGTGTGCAGACGGGGTTGGGGGCCGTGCCCGGCTCAGCAGAGGAAGATCAGGTCGGCGAGACCCGAGGGTCCAGCCCCGGCCCAGAGCCACAGAAGGGGCAGAGCCAGCCGGGGTCACCACAGGAACCTGCACCAGCTGCTGCTGGCCCTGGGTCCCCACCTGTGAGCGGGCATCCAAGTCCTGCCCGGCTGAGCCCCGCTGCCCCTCCCACGAGCCAGCTGAGTCCTGGGGTCACCATGTGGCCAGGATGTTGGGGCCAGAGTCCTCGGCAGAAAGGGTGGAATTGCCTTGTGGTTTTTTTGTAATTGTTGAATGACTTGGCATTGAGCTAAAATGAGCGGACGCGCCCACTCCACACACAGGGCGGCTGTTCGGGTCCTTGTCCGGGGAGCCGGCAGAGGGCAACTGGACGCACTGCTCCTGCCCCACAGGCCTCTGTGAACTCGTTCATGTCCACCTGTCGCCTGGCCGAACAGGGCGCGGGGGACAGGGTCAGGCTGGGTCAGCAGCTTCCCTGGAGTCTGGAGCAGGGCGGTGGCCAGCGCGGTGGGTGGCCAGCCCCGGTCACTTCCGAGCGCTCCTCCTCCCCAGGGAGCGCGATCCCTTCCAGCCCTCCCTGCAGCTGGCCGGGCGTACGCGGTCTCCACGTGGAGATCCGGGGCCGCCCGCGTCTTCCTCCGCTCCCGCCGCACTGTGCAGCACCCAGAGCCCAGATGGGCGGGGGGCGCGCCGCCTCCCCAGGCTGAGCCCCCACTCTGGGGTCTCCTGTGCCTCTGCCCTCTCTATCTGGGCCATCGCACGTAAACACCCCACTTCCTAGAGGCCCCCGGGTCCAGGCTGCCTGCTCGTGCGAGTGCACCGGGCACCGGGTATCTTCCGAGTAAAAGCTTTCCGCGGAGATGCGGCGTGCCTGGGGACCACCCGGAACGGTCTGGAAGTGACAGGTGATCGTCGCGGAAGCAATTGACCGTGACCCCGCAGTAACCCCATAAACAGGGCTGTTTTTCGGAATTTTAGGCCCTCCGCAGCGGCAGTTAAAGCGAATAAACTAGAGCATCGCCGGTCCCCAGGGTGGGAGGCCGGAAAGCCCAGCCGAGCGGGGAGGGGAGGGGGCGTCCCTGGTTCTTGGAGGGGTTTGGCTCCTGTGTAACTCAGGGAGCAAGGCGGGGTCCCAGGGCGGCAGGGCCGGGCCTGCCCGTCCGCCACATTGCTCTGCGGGACCCCAGCTGTCAGTGGTGGCACCGACTGGCATGAAGGCTCCTGGCGAAGCTTTGGTTTGCGCGGGCTTCCCCGCTGGGCCTCCTGGGCTCCCGGTGCCCCTTCCAGGGTGAGCCCTGGCCAGGCCGCTGTCCCGCATGTCTCCTGCACCCGGGACAGTCCCCGGAGCACGGCTGCAAAACACGAACGGCGGTGTTTACGGCACGCACAGAGTGGAAACACCCCCACCCCCGCCCTGGAGACCACACGTGGCCCGCAGCCCCGTTTCCTGGGCACCCCAACCTCCCCCCGCCCCTGTCCGTCCTGTCACTGTCGACCCGTTCCCACTTCCAGGACTTCTGGAGGTGGACTGCTGCGCTTGTCCAGCCCTGAGCCTGCCGCAGTCGCTCCAGAAACCCGCCGGGACGTGTCCGCTCCGGGTGCAGCCCCGTGTCTCCAGGGGTGGCCGTTTCCCGGCCGGCAGTAGTGGCCGCGGTGCCCGCTCTGGTCACCACTGTGCTCCAGCCGAGGGGACCCTCACCAAATGTCTCCCTGTCTGGCGCGGCTCCTTCCAGCGCCAGCTCCAGGCCCTTCGCCGGTTCCGCTGGCTTCCCCTCCTCCAGGGTGGCCGGAAAGGCCCTCTGCGGAGGTCCAGGCAGGCAGGGAGGCCCTCCTGGTGCGGCTCTGGGCCTGGCCTGACCGGTGCCCGGAAGCTGATCCAGGACGAGGCCTCAGGTGCTGTTGGTTCCGGGAGACGGGGAACTGGTTCTGTTTCTCTACCTTGGACCCGCGTCTGAACTGCCCTCGTGACTTCCTCTTCCTTTTCCGTTTCTGCGGCACGAAGATTTTAATTTTTGAAACTGGCTGTGAGTCTTGTTTATTTGCCTCTTAGAGAAATTCATTTGTGGAGAGAATCGTGGCAGGGACTGTGGGCCGGGCCGGAAGCTGCTGACACTTTCCGTGGGAGCCCGCGTCGCCGCCACGGGACCCGATCCCGGAGCTCTGCCCTCCTCTCCGCGTCTTCGTGCCGCCCCAGCCCCTAATTCACGGCATACCGATGAGGGAGAGCTCGCACTGCATGGTTCTCTGCTCTGAAATGTAAATTCCGTCTGGTTGAGACTCGGTTGATTTCCTCCCTGTGGATACTGATGAATTTTGCCAGTTTTGTATCAATTAGGCAAATTTGTTTCAGCATGAAGGCCAGCCTCCTGAGTGCGATTCCTCAGCTTTCCCTTGAAGGGAATATCTTATCAGTTCCCTTAATTAATGAGCTAAATAATCCAAAAATGATCAAAAGACACAGTGAATGTTTAAATAAAGAACTTATTACAGTAAAACACACATTGCCAGGCATGACGGGACGAGTGTGTTTGAAGTGACGGGAGTTTTGGGGGGCTTCGTGGCATGTTTTATTCACAGGTTTTGTGATCACACCTCGTATTTTTGGTGTGTGTTCATTTTGCATCTGTGTGTGAACCAGGACTTAACTTTTAAAAAGGTATCCTTTTGATATGTGGGAGAGAGAATCTCTGGAGTCAGACTGTGTGTCTCTAACTTAGGAGAAGGAGAGAGGGAGGGAGGGAGGGGAGATCGCCCGGGAAGGTTGGGGGTCAGTGCTTTATTCACGAACTTACGGAGCGGAGCAGCAGGTGGGGAAGTGGTGAGAGAGGCCCCTGCAGACCCCGGTGGTGGCCAAGGCTCCCGGCTGCAGACCAGGGCCGCAGATGCCGATTTCTTCTCTCTATGGACCGCCCCTTCTCTCTGGGGCCGGCCTTACTGCCAACAGACCACAGACAGGATTCGTGGCTCTCCAGTGCCTCAGGCAGGCTGACAGAGGTCAGAAGCCCAGGCCGTGATCCCCAGAGCGCAGGCTGGCCCTGCGCAGGAGATTCTCGCGCGAGCCCCGGGCCGCACGTGTAGTCAGAATCCCCGGTTAGCTGCACCCGCTGCCTGCACCCCGCCTGTGCTGTCGGGAGACGGGCTCTTCCCTGGCCCAGGACCTGGCAGACGCAGAGGCTGTGTTCTTTTGTTCTGGCTGGGGCGCGTGCTGAGTCTCGCTTCCATCTGTAACCCAGGGAGGAGGAGGCTCCCTGGCTGTGGGCGAGACCCCCGTCCCAGCCCTGGGAAGAAGGGTGTCCGGGGTGCTGACGTCGGGCCCGGCTGTGCCTTGCACCCTAATAAGGAGCTCTCCTGGGGCCCGGGCTGACTGGGGGCCCTGCCCAGAGTACGAGATGGGGGCCCGACGGGAGCCCAGCAGGTCGGGGCCGAGCCCAGGGTTTGGGCTCCTTTTCTTCTCTCGTGCGTGAGCAGGGACGCAGCTCGAGGGGCCGCTTAGAAAATAATTTATAACACAGATATCTCCGAGCAGGGTGTTTCCGGGAGGGGAAACCACCCAGAAAGAGCTCAAAGGACAGGAGCCGACTGCCCGGGGTGGGCAGGGCAGACGGGGAATGGGACAGAGCTCAGAGACGCCCTCCCTGGGGTCCAGCGGACCTCACACGTCTCCTGGCTCTGGGGGAAGCGCCTGCCCAGCTCCGGGTGCAGGAGACGGATGTGCGTCTCCCGGGAACACCCAGGTGCCGGCGTCCCTGAGCTGTGTGACACTTTGACTGCACATGGGTCTGGGTTCCCCGTGCTGATGGTGGGCGAGGGCAGGGTGTGGGAGGTTAGGGCCAGCTGTGCTGATCCCGCCCACCATGCTGGAGTAACAGGACAGAGCCGAGAGGACAGGCGGGGCGCGGCCTGGGTGTGCGCGAGCTGGAGGAGGTTGCCGTGGTGGCAGTCATGTGGCACCCCTGCGGAGATATCCTGAAGGCCCCACACGACTCCCACTGGTCCTGCTGGTGCTTCGAGGAGTCTTTGGGGGGCCCCGGGCTCCCCTGAGCAGCCCCATGGGCTCCTCTGTGTGGAGAGAATGGTGGCCCGGGATGGCTCAGGAGGGGAACGGCCACAGGGCCGGGAAACGCTGGGGCCGTGCGGTCAGCACCACACCCTGGGGCTGCCGTGACAAATGACCGTGGGCTGCGGTGCTGAGCAGCAGGGACTCGGTCTCGCCAGTCCGGAGCCAGACGCCAAAGTCCGGCGAGGGTGGGCTGCCTCCCTGGAGGCTCCGGTCCCTGCCTCGGCTCCCGGGACGCCTCTGTGTCTGCCTCCCTTCCCCCTCCTGTCAGGCAGAGCCTCGGGGCTCGTCCTAGTGCTGCTCTGTCTTGAATGCCCCTGCAGCAACAGCGTCCTTGGAGACCCTGTTTCCAGGGGACTCGCAGACCGAGGTGCTCAGTGGGCGGGAGTGCCATGGGGCTGGCGTGAAGCCGAATGTCCGCCCGCTTCGTTCTCCTTCCTCCAGCCCCTGGCACGGCCTCTCCCCAACACACTGCCTCGCTGGCCTCTGTCGTGTCCACCTGCGTGTCCCGCTCTGTCACGCTGGCCTCTGCTGTCTCAGCGTCGTAACTGTGCAGGCAGGAGCGGGTGAGCGGAGTGAACCGTCGCAGCCCGGATCCCGGAACTGAATGGCTTCGGAGGTCCTGCTCCGAGTCGTGTCCCGACTGCATTTTCACAGACCGCGCTGTCAGCGCAGGAGGCTGGAGCTCCGCCCCGGCAGGTCCAGGCTCTGTATTTCGCGGCCCCCGGACAGTCAGGGTCGGTCCTCACACAGTGGCTCTGCAGTGGACGCCTGCTGCTCCTGGACCGTAGGGAGTGGTGGAGTCCCTGGGGCTTGGCCGGCACGTTGTTGGCTGCTCAACCTCGGCGGGAATCCTTTCTTGTTGTTTTGTTTATTTTTGAGACGGGGTCCTGCTGCACGGTCCAGGCTGGACTTGAATTCATGGGGATCCTCCTGACTTGGTCTCCCGAGTGCTGGGATTTCAGGTGTGTGCCCCGCGCCAGCGCTGGCAGGTGTCGTGTGGCCCGTGGGTGTCAGCCGGGCTGGAGTCGCTGGGGAAGTCACAGCCACACGCGTTTGCAGGACGTGCCTGGTCTTCCTTCACACTGACGCCACCTGGGCCCCGGCAATGGCCGAGACGCTGTGCTGCGGCAGGGCTGCTGGCTCCGCGTCCTCCGGTGACTGAGGTCCTAGCCCCTCTCCCCGCCTCGCACGCCCGCTGGGCTCCGCGGCGTGGCAGCCGTGGGGAGGACCCGGTCACTCCAGCGGCCTCTGCCCACGGGGACAGGGCCGGCTGCTCACTCTCCCAAGGTCTGTGTTCCTCCTCCTCGGCCTCCGGAAGCCCGGTGACGTCCGCCTGGCGCGGCCTCTTCCATCTGTTTGTGTGCTTTGCCAAATCTGAGGCATCTCGGTCATCGTTTCTTGGAATGTTCTCCCAGCCCCGTGGAATTCCGACGACACACACACTAGATCTTTTATTGTTGGCCCCCGGTCCCCGAGGGTCTGTTAATGTTCTTGTCTGTTTTATTCGGATTGTGTCGTTTCTGTTTTCTTCTCCGAGTTCTGCTTCTTCTTTCTGCTGTTCTTTCCTCTGATCTATTTTGACTTGATCCTACTCATTAAAATGTTTATCTCAGCTTTGCGTTTGTCTCACGTGGAGCGGCCGTTGGCTGTCCGCGTACCCTGTGTTCCTTCAGCGAGAGCCGCCTGTCCTCGTTGTGGGTGTGCGGGTGTGGCTGGCGGAGGACGCGCTTACGCAAGGGCTGCTCTAAAGGCGCCTGCTGGATAAGGTGTTGGTCCCACTTCCGCGTCAGGCGCCTGACGGAAACCATTCAAAGGGCGATTTTCTTAGTCACTCTGGTCGCTGGGACACAGCATCCAACACTCGCCACATAGGAGGCGAGGCTGCTGTGGCTCCTGGTGTGTGGAGGGGCCTGGCGGAGGGTGAGCGGCTCACAGCGTGGAGGACAGGAAGTGGGGACGGCGGGGGAGGAACCTTCCAGGCCTCGCCCCCAGTGACGGCTGCGGCCAGCACCCCCTCTCAGCAGCAGTCAGCTGTAACCCCCATCCCGCCACCTTCCCAAGGCCCAGTCTCCGAGCCCGTGAGCCTTGGGGGACATTTCAGTTCTAAACGTGCATTTGGGCTCACGAGATCGCCGTCCAGGGCCAGCTGTGGCCAGGAACCGTGGCAGGGACCATGGGGCAGCAGAGCTGCTCCCCTTCTGGTGCCCTGGAAGCAGTTGAGGGGCACAGAGAGGGGAAGGAGCAGAGAGACGCGTCTTGTGCCGTGACCTCCTTCCCCTGTCAAGTCCTAGCTCCACGAGTGGGTCCGTCATGCCGTGGGTGGACCCCCAGGGAGGCCGGAGCCTCCGACCAGTCACCTGCAGGACGCCTGGGGGGCCGAGTTCATGGGAGGAGGCACCACGCCGGCCTCAGAGGTGGGGATGGAGCAGGCCGAGGCCCAAGCCACCCCTCCTGTCACGGAGCACTCACCGTGCGGGCCTCCTCCACCTGGACGCGCTCAGAGCCCCCCGTGTGGGACGCCTGCCCCTTCCTCCTCACGCAGACCTGGCTCAGATGTGCCTGTGACACCAGGGTCCTCTGTGCCCCTCCCTGGGGACTCAGGCTGGGTCACGTGGAGTCCGGCCTGGGCCGCGGCCTCTTGGAGTAACCAGCGCCAGTGACACACTGTCCCCTCACTGGCCCGAGGGTTCCCCGTTCTTGGGCGGAGCAGAGCCACCAGCAGGAGGTGCAGCCGGTACAATGCTGGCTCAGTAGCAGGGCACTCCCTGCCCTGCCCAAGCCGCTTCCTCCAGCCCCAAGTCTGTGGGGTCACACGGGACCCCGTGCCGATTTAGCTTCGCCAGACCAGAAGCACGGGAGGCTGCAGAGACCCAAGAGGCCCTGTGCTGTCCCCCGGTGACACGGGGGCGCTCGTGCAGGGCTGTGCCACTGTAACGCCAGGAAGACCTTGGGGCTGCCTGGCACCCAGGCTGCAGACTCGTGGGACCCGGCAGCCCATTGGGAAGCCTCCCTCCCGTGCCCTTCCTCCCGCTGTCCCCCGCTCCTGGAGGCCAGCCGTCCCCCTCCACCTCTACATCCTGTCAGTTGGAGAAAAGTACAGGCAACGACGAGAGAAGAATAGAATAAATAGCACAGAGAACAGAGGACTGGAGGATGGGCAGTGTCTCAGCCCTCGCCATGGTCTGTCTGTGCCTAGCCCTCATCGATGTATCATCTGTCTTTATCATCTATCATCTGTCTATCATCTATCATCTATCAACCATCTATCATCACCTATCATCTACCTATCATCTATCATCTGTCTATCATCTATCATCACCTATCATCTATCTATCATCTATCATCATCTTTTATCTGTCATCATCTATCTGTCATCTATCCGTCTATCTATGTATCATCTATCATCTACCTATCATTATCTATCACCTATCATCATCTATTGATCATCTATCATCTATCATCTATGTATCATCTTTAATCTATCATCTATCATCTGTCACCTATCATTATCGTCTATCATCTACCTCTAACATCTATCACTGTCACCTATTATGTACCTATTTATCGTCTGTCAACTATGTGTCCACCCAGGTCTGCCTGTCTGTCTCTGTCCACTCTGCCCCACGTGTCTGTCGTCTGTGTCACCCGTGTGCCCCACTGTCTTCCGCCACCCTCTCCCCACCCGAGTCCCCTTGACCGCCCCGCCCCAGCTCTCCCTCGCCTCTCGATGGCCGAGTCCCCGGCGCTGTGCCTGCTGTGCACCAGCGGGGCTCTGCTGGGCTGGAACCTCATCTGATCACCCGCAGCAGTGGCCTTGTCCCCGGCGCTGTGTCCTTCTTGCCCAGAGTCACTGGATGGACTCGT
>RJWM01041378.1:0-14923 GCA_004363535.1 Dasyprocta punctata | reverse complement strand
ACAAATAACACTGGCAAAAGACTTGTAAGACCTGGACACCAAAAACACTAAAGCATTTCTGAGCCAAAGGAAGGAAGACCTCAAGAATTGAAGAGACACCCATGAATATGCAGAGAAGGCTCAATGTTGTCTTGTTACGATGCTGGCTCTCCCCAGATTGATTCAGAGTCAAGGTGATCCCAGTCAAAATCTCAGCAGGTCTTTTGTATAAAATGACAAGCTGATTGCAGAATTTGTGCAGAAATGCAAAATATCTAGAACAGGTAAAACAACTGTGCAAAAGAGCAGAGCTGGAGGACTCCCTGCAGCTGACTCAGGACTTACTATGAAGAGCACAACTGAGCCAGTGCTGCCAGGGAGACAGACAGACAAGGGGACAGAATAGAGGGTGTGTAACAAAATGCAGAGCAGCTCAGTCTGCAGGGACAGCCCATCTCTCATCTCTGCTACCCTATTATTTTTTTTATTAGAATATCTTCTATTTTCCTTCTAGATCCACCTGGCTAGAGGTCAATCAGTTTGACTGATGTTCTCAAAGAGTCAGCTTTTGGATTCACCATTCCTCTTATCATTTATTTTTCTATTTCATCAGTGACTGTAACTCATTAGCTGATTTCTTCTGCTCACTTTGGGTTTAATTTGTTCCTTTTCTCTTTTAAGCTTCTGGAGGTGGAAGGTGAGGTTGCTGACTTGAGACCTTACTAGTTTTCAAACAGTATAAGCCTTTAGTAATGCTATGAATTTCCCAGTGAAGGCTGTTGTAGTGATGTCGCACTCATACTCTGATATGTGCATTCACTTTCCTTCACTTTCAACACTTTCTTGTTTCCCATCTGATTTCAACTTTAATGCATGTGTGATTTAGAACAGTGATATTTACCAAATATTTGGTGATTTTTCCAGAGATGTTTCTCTTATTGATTTCACTTTTTTCCCCCAGTACTGGAACGTGAACATAACACCTTGTACATACTAGGCAAATGCTTTATCACCAACTGAGCTACATCCTCAGCCCTTTATAAATTTTATTTTGAGACAGGGTTTTGCTAAATTGCCCAGACTAGCCTCAAACATTTGATCCTCCTGCCTCAGCCTCCAGATTAGCTGGGATTACAAGTGTGTGCCACTGCACCCAGCTTATGATTGGTCTCTGATGATTGCACTGGAGTTAAAGAACACATTTGTAGGAGTTGAGTAATTTCGATTTTAGTGAGACTTGGTTTATGGACTAGAATATGGTTTATCCTAAAACTGTTTCAAATATACTAAAAAAAGAAAGCATAAAGGGTTCTACAGCTGTCTAGGACAAGGCGGTTAATGGTGTTAGCTAGGTTCTCTATATTCTTGCTGATTTTCTGTCTTCTTGCTTTGTTATTTATTGAAAGGAGGTGTTGAAATATTCAAAGATCACTGCAGTTTTATCTAGTTTTCTTTGCAGGTTTATCAGTTTTTGCCTCATGTATTTTGAAACTATTATGGTGGGGATAAAGGTTTAGTGTTCTGTCTTCAATAGAAGTGATCCTTTCACTATCATGAAATAACTGTCTTTACCTCTGTTGGTATACTTTGTTCTGAAATCTAACTTGAGACTAACATAGTTGTTCCAGTTTTCCTTGGATTAATGTAGTATGTACCTTCCTACTCTTATTTAACATATTTGTGTCTTCAAAACTAAAGTGTCCCCCTTGGAGCTATTATCTAACTTTAAAGCTCTGCCTTTTAATTAGAGTGTTTATACCATTTACATTTAATGTGATTACTGATACACTTAAGCTTCACTCTGTCTTTCCATTTTGTTTTGTTTTAGGGGTGTGTGTGTGTGTGTGTGTGTGTGTGTGTAACT
Organism: Dasyprocta punctata; assembly: GCA_004363535.1. Lineage (NCBI taxonomy): Eukaryota > Metazoa > Chordata > Mammalia > Rodentia > Dasyproctidae > Dasyprocta > Dasyprocta punctata. The sequence goes on along the minus strand of RJWM01041378.1, from coordinate 13,080 downwards.
CAGGGCCTTGTGCATGCTAAGCAAACACTTTACCATGGAGGCCCAAGTTGTCCAATTGCTTTTTATTTATCCTATGTGTATTTTTATCTCCCCCCTTCCCTATTTCTCTGTCTTCTTTTGAGTTGAGTGTATTTATGGTCCCATGTTATTTCTTCTGTCAGCTGATGAGCTATAGTTGTCTATTTTTCTTTATTTTAGCTGTTGCTTTGGAACAAAAATATAAACCCTCAAGGCTAGCATTCTTTTTTGCCCTCATTTTTCTGAGGGCAGAGGAACTGCCTTGGACCACCTATAAAATATATAATATAGTTAACATGTACAAGTAATAAAACTTTAAAAAATATTTTGTTAGAATATTAAAAAAAGAGGGCAAAAAAATGATGGACTGCAGCTTGGACATGTTTGCTCTAGAGTTTACTGTGTGCCTCCTTCACTGACCACTGCTCATAACCAAGCGATGTCCGCTGCTCAGCATGTGGTCTGAGAATCTCGGCCTTGCAGGTTTCCATCCCTCCTCTTCAACTTCTGTGCCACCATTAGCAGGCATGTTGCCTTCCCATCTCATAATCTTCAAACTACGCTGTCATTTTGCTGTTTAAAGCCAGTTATTTTTTTCTCCCTTATTCCTGGGGATTGAACTCAGGGCATTTGCTGTGAACACCATCCCCAGCCCTTTTTGTATTTTTTATTTTTATTTTCAAGACGGGATCTCTCTGAGCTGTTAAGTCTCTGAGGCTGAGCTCGAATTTGTGATCCTCCTAACTTAAAGCCAGCTATTTTTTGCAGAAAAGGTGTTACCTATTTATCTGTGCAGTTAAACCCTTCTTTCCCTGGTATATTTCCATCTGACCATTTTCTTGTTGCCTGAAAAGTGTCCTTCCTATGGTCTGGGCTGCTGTGATGAATTATTAAACCTTTTGTATTTTGAAAAACTCTTTATTTTACCTCTGTTTTTGAAACAGATGCTTTCCCTTCCCTTTTTAATACTTAAAAGAGCTAGTTCCCTACTCTCTTCTCACAGGTGACTTTTCTGACAACACCTCTGCTGTCAGCCTTATTTTTCCTCTTTGTGTGCAAAGTGCCCTTTTCCCTCTGGTTGCTTCTAGTTTTGTCATCACTGGTTTTCATCAATTTGAAAACCATGTGTCCTGGTGGGTTTTTCTTCTTCTCTCTAATGTGTCTTATGCCTGGGTTTCACAGAGCTGCTTGGACCTGTGAGTTCACAGTTTATTTCAAATTTGGAAAAATTTCCATAATTATTTCTTCAAATATTTTCCTCCCTCTGCCCCAACACAGCCACCTCCCCGCCCCGGGGTTCTTTGAACCTATCAGGTTGTTTGGAGCCAGCCTGCAGCTCACTGTTACTCCATGAAAACAAAACAAACAATTCTTTTTCTTGTTTCATTTGGGATGGTTTCTCTTGCTACTTCTCCGGGGTCACTATTTTTTTCTTCTGTAACATCTGATCCCCACTAATCCCATCCTGGTTATTCTTCACTTGTGACATGATAGTTTTTATCTCTGCAATTCTGATTCAGGTGAATTTTTTGAACTTTTAATTATGGTAAAATACACAACACATAAAATTTATCATGTTCATCATCTTAAAACATAGTATCTCTGGCTTTCAAAAATACTTTCCAAGTCTCTGTTTGACTTTCTGAACACAGGGAATATAGTTACAAGGGTGCTTTTATCTTTGTCTTCATTCTTAATGTGCGTTGACCCCAGGTCAATGCTGATAAATTCATTTTTGTCCCCACATGGGTCATGCTTTCCTACTTCTTGGAGTACCTGGGGATGCCCTTCCTCCCTCCCTCCCCCCGTCCCCTCCTATCAGGATAGAACCCAAGGTATTATGTACGGGGCATGCATCCTACGAGTTATCTACATCCCCAGCCCCTTTCATAAACATTTTATTTTGCGATAGCATCTCACTAAACTGCCCTGGCTGGCCTCAAACTTGTGATTCACCTGTCTCAACCTCCTGAGTAGTCTGAGTAGCTGTGCTGTTACACCCAGCTGCATATTTTGGAAGCTCTGAATGAATGCCAGACATTGTTGACTTAGCTCTGTTGCAGCTGGGTATTTTGTTTTCTTAAATAAATTCTTAACTTCATTCTGGGTGAAGTTAGCTACCTGGAACCAGTCTGCTCCTTTCAGGTTCTTTTAAAAGAGATCTGCTAAGTGGGGCCAAGGCGGTTTAGGCTGGGACTGACCCCTCCCCCCCACTGGGGATCATTACAATAGCTGATACACTATGTATCTTCTTTGTAGTTGGTGTTCTTCAGAGCATGAGATACAGGTATGGTATTTTGTCCTAACATTATTAGCACAAAACATTCTTTTTAAGGAACTGAAAGAAGCTAAGTGTATAATAATTATCTATCTTGTCCTCCAGTGATGCTGTCTGCTGGTCATCTCCTCTCACCATGTACTCATCAGTGCTCTGCTGACTTAGGCAGGGGGGCTCTGAAGCACCCTGGGGCCCCTCTGTGCAGCCACCTCCACTCTGGCTCTTCATCCTGCACACTGTCACTGCCTCGGGCCCCCAGACCCTCAGCTCCTTTCTGCAGGCTCTGTGGGGTCTGCTGCCTGCACTGTACCTGGAGATGCTCAGTGCTGAAAGACCCCCCCCTCGTTTACTTCCCATCTTTCCCCGACATGCACCCTCAGTTGTTGCCTGGAGTCCAGCCCTAAAATCCACCCCCTCACACCTTGTGCCTGAGCTTTTAGTCGATTCACATGCAAAGATAAACCTGGCCTCTGCTTTTCAACCTAGGCCATGAGTGGAAGGAGGCATGACTTTTCTAACTTTCCGGTTTCTTGTTGTTTAATGGAAAACTGTAGACATAGAGAAATGTAAAGAGGAGAGCTGTGAACGGCCTCATGGCCCACCTGGAGGCTCCCAGTAAGGCACAGCACACTTCCCTGCTCTAATCAGGGCTCACACGTACTGCTAGGAGCTGACCCCAAGCGGGAAAGGGCACTGATGCCCTCTTGGGTGTCCCCCTCAGACATCCAAGGCCGAGAAGCTACCAGCCGCAGCTCACGCAGGAGGTGGCCCCCCTTCAGCCCGAGCACCAGGTGAGGCCTGGGGCCTCCGCTTGACCCTTTCTGAGGATCAGAGTCACGTGTGCGGGCAGTGAGCACTCATCTTGACAAGGAACAAATTGCTGCTGTTCCCGAGAGGACCCCCTCCCCCTCCCCATGGCCAGACAGTGGCAATCTCACAACCACAGCAGCTCCCACAGGCACAGAAGATCAGACGCGATCTGCAGATTAGGGTACAAGCCATTCACTTAGTCCCCATCAAAGTCACTTAACAATCTGTTCTCGCCCTATTTCCTGTTCTGAGACCTTTGGAGGAGGCGCTCTGAATAATTGATCTGAGCAGGAAGGCCCCGAGCCTTTCAAGTCCCTCATTAATTACCTGGACAGGAAGAGGAGGAATCTCTCCTCAGCCACACATCTGCTAAACAGCATCAAAGGGACCCTACCTGGCTTTGCCGGGGCCCTTGATTACTCTGATGCTCCGTCTCCCTTCCACGGCAAAGTGCTTCCACAACTCTCCCGGTGCCCACCGTTTTCCCGGCTGGTGCCCTAAGTCACACCCACTTGGCCACGACAGACAGAGAGGTGGTCAGCAGCTGCTACGGGCTCAACTGTGACCCCCTCACGGTAACCTGAGGTGGAACAGATGCTAAGCCTTGTGCTAGCCGGAGGGGGTGGGCGGGGATAAGCATTTGTCCAACCCAGCATTTAAATTAGCCTGAACTATACAAGCCAAAGCACCGCAAGATGGGTCACCAAAGAGTTACAGCAACAGTGGCAATAAGGTGGTCCAGGCAGTTATTCAGGGTCACCTGCAGCCTAGAGGTGTATCTGTGAAGGACGGTGAAGCCAGGGGAGGTGGCAGGGGGCACAGGAAAACCTCAACAGAGGAAGCTAAAACTCAGGTCCTCAGGCAAGTGTGACAGCTGCCCTCCAAGAGTCAGAGCATTGTGGGAGCCTGGAGTGGACCCTCCGGGGGCAGAGCTGTCCCCAGAGCAAGATGAATCCAGCTTCCTCTCTAGAAAAGCGCTTGGTGGTGCTGATGGATGGGCTCAGGCAAGGCTGTGCAGTGAAAGCATACACAGAGCGGAGTCCCCGCTTCCTTGCAGGGAACCCCTGTGTTTAATCACTGGAAGTACGGTAGAAATGGTGCCGAGAACTTCTCTAGTGGACTCTTGGAGGTGCTCAATCTTGGAGCTATGGGAAGCAAGAGACTTTTTAGTTTCAGTGAAATTCCAGGGAGAAAGTGCTTAAGTTTTCTCAGAATGGAAGCATCATTATCCCTGCTCTGGGGGATGGATCTGCCATGCCTTTCTCCTTGCTGTGCGCACTGGACTGCTGCCACCTCGTCCCTCCTCTCCCTGGGCGCAGTGCTGCTTTCTGTGAAACCATGAGGAACTGGCAGGTCCAGTGGACCAGGTGGGCCAGGCATGGTGCACAGGGGTGAAGTCCAGGATACAAAGGCTGTGAGGCCCAGTGGGCCACAGGGCTCTGTCGGTCCCACATTTGAACCAGGACAGGGGGTGGTCCCGGACTCCAGGCCCACCCCAGACAGACCTCATGCCCATGATACAACCTTTGGCGGCGGCACTCGGGGCTAAGGGAGGGGTCACTGTGGCTCCCCAGTGACATGGCTGGGCAATAGGCCTGCATGTTCCCAGGGCAGGACAGCATGGTACCTTACCCTGGTTCCAGACACGGCATAATGAGGAATTCCAGGGCTCGTGGGTCCCAGGGCTGCCAGAGGTGGAGTAGACAGGAGGATTCGCATCCGAGTGAGGGAGGTCAATCCCAGGCTTCTGCACTGAGCTATGGGTGGAGCGTGGGGCTAATCAGGGAATGGAGATCCCGGAGAGGATGAGACGGACACAGGTGGTAGGGTGGTGGGGTCATTTGGGTGATCTGAGCCTTCCCGTGGGGTCCTAAGATGCCACCTATGCCAGAACCTAAAAAATGGCAATTTCACACAGTTCCACTGAGTGGCAAGAGGGACTTCCTTTTCCTGCAGGCAAAAGAGTCGTGGACAAAGCGGACTTGGTTGGCTGCTCATGGAGCTGCAGGGCCCCTGCCACCTTGAAGCCTTTCCTCATGTAGATTTTACAGGTTCACAGGGCTGCGGATTGCTCCTGTCTCTGATGATTAATTTCAGAAAATTTTTATTTCTAGTTCCTTGTGGTAGAGCTTGAGCCCTGCGGTATTCTCTCTGGTGGCCCTGTCAAGGACAGGTGCTGACTGGCTCCCTGGAAGCTGTGGTCAGGGGCATTCCAGCCCAGGATCCTTGGGACCAGAATGGCTGTCCCGTCCCAGGCTCCCCAGGGAGGCCTTTTCCTGAAAGGGACCCTAGGCAGCCTGATGTACACCTCCCTCATGAGCGGGGCTGGCTGTGCACTAGACCTGCCCGTGACAGGGGCTGCAGAGATGGGAGTGTGGGTGCCACAGCTTTGGCCAGGCCATGCTGTTTTAGGGAGCAGGGCTGCCCCAGGCGCCCCCTTGGCCTCACGTGGAGTCTTTCAGGAGCTTTGGCTGCAGGTCCAGGGATACACACTGCTTATCACCCACCTGTAGGATGGCACCCTGCAAGGGTGGGGCACTGGGAACGGATGTTCCCACGCATGCTGTCACCACCCTGCGGATGGCATAACTGTGCTGCATCTGGTGGGTGGAAGGGCTCCGATGCATGTGGTTTACAGGTTTGAGCATTTCCTCCTCCCAGAACAATCCAGGAGACGCCAAGCACAGCAATATGTGCTGGAGGCAGGTCCTAGGAAGCGACTTTCTGTGGCCTCTCCCAGACCCTCCCCACCGTGGCCCCTCTCCCTTCCCCCTTCCTGGAATGTTCTGCTCTGGGGTGTAGGCTGGGGTCAGTCTCTGTGCCCGTATTTGGTGACAGCTGCCTGGCACCTTCTGTCTGCTGCAGGTCGGCCTCCTTGAGCCTTCTCAGCCCAGGCTAAGGACGGTGTCTTCAGCACGAAGTAAATGACCCTCCCTGGTGTTCGCCCAAGGTCCTGTGTGACCTGCCGCCACCCACAGCCCTAGAGTAGAGGGGCAGAGATTGTGCTGCAGGCTCCCCGCGTGTCATGAGTCAGCCGGCTCTCCACTCCCAGGAGAAAGGACATGCGGCAGCGGGTGTTCACACTCGGACAGGGAAGCGGTACTTTTTCTTTGAACAGATTATCTTTTTTCCAGTATGAAAGTCCAAGTCCTACTTTCTCTTTGGAGGAGGCCTCTGTCCTCCACCTTGTGTCCCACATGTGCCTTCTCCTGCCATCACTAATTGCACCCTAGGGGCTCGGGACCTGGCAGGGTGAGCGGCAGCCTTCAGTCTGGGGTGAGAGAGGAAGGAGCTGAGTGGGGGCTGCAGGGACAGGAAGGGCTGAGGTTGACCAGGTGCCTCAACCTGAGGAGTGAGGAGACGGGTACAGTGCTGTGGACTGAATGCTATGTAACCCCCAAACTTGTATATTGACACTGATGGGCCCAAGGTGAAGGTGCGGGGAGGTGAGGAGGCAATGGGGGAGGAGCCCTCCTGGTATTTATGTGCCTTTGTAAAAGGGACCCCAGAGAGCCACCTTGTCCCTTTGCCATATGAAGACAAGAGGAGGACAAGTCTGCAGCCTGCCTCCCGGAAGAGGATCACCAGGACCAACCAGGCTGGCACAGAACGGTGGACTTCCAGCGCCAGAGCTGGGAGCAGTGCCTGTCTGCTGGTTTTAGGTCCCAGACAGTGGCAGTTTTGTCACAACAGTCCGAGCTAAGATGGAGGGAGGAGACAGCAAGGTGGACAAGGACAGAAGCCCTTCTCTCCATCTCCAGCTTCACCAGAGAAACTGTCAGGGAGGCTGGCCAGCACGGGGAGCCCAGGGGACAGGCGAATCAGAAGCACAGCAAGCCGCCAGGTGCCCGAGGAGGGCATCTGGAATGGCGATGAGTGGGCACTGGGTGGTGCCGCGGGACGTGTGACTCGCTGTCCCCCTTCACAGCGCTCCACCTGTACAAGGATGGACCCACGAGCTCTCAGGGCAGCTTGTCGGTGCCCCAGTGTGGGAGCAGACGTGTGCCCACCTACGGAAGGATGGTGGTCCAGCCCCAGGATGGACGGTCACCCAGCACCACTAAGGACAAGTTGTTGGCACCTGCGATGCTCAGAATGACTACAGCGAGACAGAAACCCACCCCTGAGGGCGCGCATTGTACAATACTGTTCATGTGAGTGTCTGGAACCTGCCGCCTGCCCTAAAGTAGCAGCAGCCAAGCGACGGTGGCAGTGGAGTGGGAGTGGGCAGGATCCTGGCAGGACCGGCAGCGTGCTGAGACGCTTCTGGGCTGATGGTGTATCCATCGCCTTTCCTGGGGCTACAGATATCAACACCTATAATACTACAATTTAATGGTGGGAAGTTTATCATGCATTGGTGACACCTCAATAAAATTCTTAAGGAAGTATGGCATAGTTGCATGTATGGGCGCATGCCTGTAATTCCAGCACTCTGGGAGGCTGAGGCAGGAGGATAGTGGATAGAGAACCTGGGAAACATAGTAAGATCCTGTCACGATCAAACAAACAGGGCAGGGAATGCAGCTCAGTGCAGAGGCTCCAGGTTCAATCCCAAGTACCAAAACAAATGAACACTCCCCAAAATAAAAAAACAAGAGAAACAAAAAACAACAGGAAGAGAAGTATGTTACACCCTTTCATCTGGCTCCATGAGAGGGCTGGCTGGGTGCGGGGTGCAGGGTGCAGACGTTAGCTTCTGTAGGATGAAAATACAAGTTACTGAGACTGAGACATGATAATTGGCCCCCATGACCCCTCCAACGTTGACCAACTTCAAGTTTGAAGTCCAGGGACACAGTGCGAGGTCCATGTACCTTGCTGGCTGCTCTGGGGCTGGGGAGGGTGACAGGGCTCACTGAGGCTCTGTGCCTGAACCCCACCACCGCACCTCAGGAAACAGCTGCTTGGGCCCTCCGTCCTAGGGACTGCAAAGGCTCCGCACCCCAAGGACTTGAGGCACGCCTGCCACCCTGGTGACAGTGCGGGACCTGGGAGCATAGAGGGCCTGGGCGGCACTGCAGCCCCGGTCTCCACATGCACAGCTCCATCCCGCCTGCCTGCTCCCCCAGCCGGGCATCTGCCCATCTGCCCAAGGCAGACAGTTCTTGTGCAAGTTCACTCCCTGTCACCCTGCTTGGTGCTGATGGAGAACTCAGCTAGCTCTCTTTGGTCCGGCCTCAGTTTGCCCTTGCTGATCAATCTCCACGTAAGTCAAGACAGATTGCTGAGGTACAACCCAAAGCCAGCAGGTTTTTGTCACTGTCACCCATCTCAGGCTGCCCCAGCCTCAGGAGCAGGTCAGGCACGGAAGGAGCCTGTTTGAACATCCCCTCCAAAGTGCATGTTGAAATGGGACGGCACCGTAGCAGTGTTGAGAGGCGATGAGGGTGCTGTCCTCATGAAAGGCTCGGTGCCCTGATCGTGGCAAGTGGGCTTCTGATTGAGGAGACAGGTTGGTCTCCGCTCTTGCTCTGCGCACTGTCTCTCCATGCGATGAGGCAGCACAGAGACCGTCCCTGCTGCCCTTGGGATCCACCTCCCTATCTACCCAGTCTCTGGTGCCCTACCACAGTAGCAAAAACAGACAGACACAGATCTCTGATTCACACACAGGGAGCCGGTGTTTAGGACCTAGACTCTCAGTCCCTGGGGTGGAAGGCACCACTGGGGTGGGGGTGGAGGAACAGGCTGGCTGATGCCTGCTTCTGCCGGGTTCTTGATAATTAATGCGAGTTTTGACTGATCACCTAACAGCTCCCCTTCATTCATTCATCGTGTCTGATTCTCTGCCTGTGGCTCCTCCTCCTCTGACTGCTAGCGGCTGTGCCTCAGCCCACAAGGATGGCTTGGCCGGAAGTATTGCAGTCTGCTCACCCTGCTCAGTGCTGGTCCTACCCCAGAGTTGGCAGCAAAGGAGGAGCCAGCTCTGAGGCTGGCTGGGGGATTCATACATGTGCCGTATGTAGATATGTATTCTCAGGGTCTCAGTGTACCTCTTCTGTGCCTGGGGTTAGGAATACCCATCACAGTATGTAACACACTTGCCATGATGCCCAGTGCCAAGGAAACCAGCAGACAGAAGCTCCCCTCAATCATGATGGCTGGCAGCCCCCGGAGGCTCTGAGGCCCAATCTCCCTCCCAGCCAGTGATGTCCTCCCCTCTCCTTTGCCTTCCGCTTCTGCCCTGACACCTGACTGAGCGAGAGACCCCAGGGTCTCACCTGTCCCGCATGCACCCTGACCACCCCACCTCTCATGCTGCCCCTCCTTTGTGACTATAGGAAGCCACACATGAAGGGCACCTCTGTTTTGAAACCTTCATCCCATGGTCCTCCACAGGGCACCCACTGGTCCTTACCCACGCCCTGCGCTGGATGGCGGCCAGGGCCACATGCTGAGCAGAGAAAGGGTCTTAAGCCCCAGGGCAGCAGAGGGACAGCCACCAAGGGTCTGTGTTGAAGTACTAATGTGTCCAAGGCTAAAAGCATCAGCCCCAAAGCAGAGGATACAAGACAATTCCCTGGGAAAGAGGGACAAAATGTCAGACTTCTATTTATGTTCTTTTTAGCCGAACCTCTGTATTTCTACATCGGTGCTTTTTGAGATGCACGTGCCTTCTAGCACACGAATACGCAAACACACAGGTATTGGAGTGCAGGATCAACCACGCACAGGGATCCCAGGCCGTGCCTCGAATGTGAGCATCTGAGAACCCTCCGCCCACGCAGGGGCCCTGGGCTCTGTGGCTTCTCTGAACTGAGTCAGCCAGGGCCCTGATGGGTTTTGTTCCTAGCCATGGCTCCCCTGGGCATCTCCGCAGCCTGCCAGGTGTCGGAACTCCATAATTACTTGCTGATTGAATCAGTCGAGCATTGAGAGTCGTCAAGAGCGAGTTCTAGTGTATTAGGATTTCAGGCTTTTGTGTGAAGCATCTCCTGGGGCCCAAATTCTGGCAAACAAGACTTCTGGAATCTGTGAGCGGCTGGTTGTTCATATCTACCAATGCCCAGCACTCCTCACAGCCCTGTACTCTACTAGGTGCTGGTGACACAGCAGGGGACAGAGAGGATGGGCTGCGTGGGGACCAGGTCATAGAAGCTACGGGCAAAAGTCTAGCACTGATTCCTGCCTTTGAGGCAGGAGCTGGCATGTGGGACACCTGCCCTTCCCAGGCAGGTAGCATGTCAGCACGGATCTTTGGACTTGGAGTCACAAAGTCACACTCCCAGCCCTTACCCTCTACCAGTTTGCACAGGGATCAGTGCCTTGGTTTCCCCATTTTTAAGACAGGGTACCCAAGACCGCTTTGAAACTCCATAGACATCCCTAAAACAGGCTTACATCCCTTCCCCAGTGTTTACTTTGTCCCCTGAGAAATGGAGAAGTAGGACCATGACCTCAGACCTGCAGGTCACAGGCACCTGACAAATGCCATCAGCTTGCTAGAAATGACAAGCTCTCCTACAGCTGGCAGTAGACTGGCTGTTTTCTTACACAGGTCCCCAGGCACCTTTGGGACACACAGGTACCCAAGAGAAAGCTGGTCCCATCCCTGCCTGCAGCCCTGCGTCACCAAAGCACCAGCCTCTTCTCTCAGTCTGCAGCCTATGACACAGACATGTCACCGTGGAGCCCAGACACCCCCGAGGGGACGAGGCTCCAGGAAGGAAGAATGTGACTCAGAGCCCCGCCTAGCGTGAGCCTGACATTTAGATGCCGAACGAGGGCCATGCAGAGTCAGAGTGTGAGCTCTGGGAAGGAGGGTGGGTATGTTCCTTGGGGACCCTGAGTCAGGTAGGGTATAGCACTCATCACGGGACCCATCCCAGGAGGGCCTCAAAGGACAGTCCTGCCAACCAGCCTAAGGCAGACCCTGAGCAGCACTACTGGGGCTCAGAAATATCACGCTGTCCCCCAGAGTCTCTATGCCAACTACCGACAAGAATCAAAAGCTCTTGGGCCAGTTTATGGAATTAAGTCAGGCAACAGGGCCATTGATCACCCCACATGCACAGATATAGGCTGCCACTCCTCTGGCAGCAAGTGCCCTCCCCTGACATGTGACGGAGTGGACAGGCAGTGGAGCCGTGTGGCGGACTGGTTCCGGCCTGAGCCCAAGCCTGCCTGAGCATGCAGGGGCCGGAGACTCACACCTCCCCACCCTGGCTGGTGGCATCTGAAGGGGGGAAACTGACTGCGAGCCCCGAACTCAGGTGCTGAAGTCCTGATGCCACTATCTCAGCATAGAGCAGGTTCAGAGATGGAGTAATTAGGGTAAAATGAGGCCGCTAGGGTGGGCCCTCCTCAGACGTCACAGGGATCCTCGTAAGAGGGGATGGGGACACAGACATGCACAGAGATGAACAAGCACGGCACAAGGTGGAGACGCCCTCTGTCAGCCAAGGTGAGAGGCCTCAGGAGAAGCCAGCCCAGGATGTGGGGCATGGCTGTTGGTTGTTCGAGTCCTGTCTGCACAGTGGCCCAATGGGCACACACAGCAAGGGCAGCACTGACCTTGTCAGAAGGGGATATGGACATGTACAGGCTTGGGCAACCATTGCAGTGGGATTGAACCCAGGTGGGTGCCACTGGTGCTCCCCAGAACCACACAGCCCCTGCCTCCCTAAGGAGGAACAGAGTGATTGATTTCTTCTGAATTTTTATTTCATCTTTTCTTTCCTTCTTTTTCTTTTTGGTTTTTTTGAGACAAGGTCTTTCTACGCACTTCAGGCTGGCCCTGAACTCACCATGTAGCCCAGGCTGGCCTTGAACTCGTGGTGATCCTCCTGCCCCAGCCTTCTGAGTGTTGGGATTATAGGCTTGCGCCACCATGTCCAGCCTTTTTTCATCCCCATAAGAGCTGCTTTAAGGAACGGCTTAGCTGGTGGTGGTGACGTCAGCAGTGCAGCAATCGAGGTCTCAGGCAGGACACCCCGTGACAGGACACAGGGATGTCCCATCCTGGACCACACACAACAACCCCTTTTGTTCACACCAGGCTGGTTCCCAATACTGGACATCACTTCCTCCCCAGTGATGTCCACACTGTGTCCCTGAGAAGCAGGAGGGTGCAATGGTGGCCACAGCCAGAGGGGTCCCCGGGTGGAGCCTTAGTTTTGCCATCACTGGTCAGCCAAGGGGTGTGGCCTTGAGCTTGACAGTGATAGTACCCCATCTGCTAACCGACTCAGCATCAGCAATGGGGACAGATGATCCCAGGTCCTCAGCTCGGTTCAGGAGGGGTTAGAGACTAAGGTTCTTCTCCGATGACTGAGGTGCCCATGACAGTTTCACTTGTGGTAGTTTAGACTCTCGGGACCCAAAAGCTCAGGGATCTCTGCTGAGCAATTCTCAGCCCTGTGTGGTCTGCACACAGCCTGGTATCTTCCAGTGCCACCGCAGTGCCAGTCTGTGTGGAGGGCAGGTGAGGACGGATGCAGGTGGGGTGGGCATGGGGAAGGATGAGACCACTGCTGAGTACCTGTGACTGTGAGGTTCCATCCCCTCGGCCCCACTCTGCTTCACTAAGTGAAGTCCTTCCCAGATTTCACTGCCCACTTACCCTTGCTGCACAGGGTTGCTGAGGGTGTAGACACTGCCCCTGGCCACCCCTGCTCTATCCCAGCTGCTGTGGTTTCATCGTGTTTCACCAACATCCTTTCTAGCTGGTGAACTCACTGGACCCAACTTTGCATCAGCATGAAAATGAATCAGAGCCACTCGCAGGCAGACAAGGACTCTTCTGAGGGCAGCCAGGGCAGGCTGCAGCCAGCATGGCACTGCACCCCTCTCCTTCCTTCTCCCCAAATGGAGGCTTGAAAGCCACCCTATGCTGCAAGCTCAGGCCTGGATGATAGTGCAAAAGTGTGACAGGCTAAGGCTGAGTCAGATGCATTGGCCCCAGGACCATAGGCTTCCCGAGCTCTTGTCCTCTGAGGCCAGCCTCAAAAATGTCATGTCCTAATCTGTGG
>RJWM01041377.1:0-15060 GCA_004363535.1 Dasyprocta punctata | reverse complement strand
AATTAGGGGGACTCACTTCTGTCTCGATACATTCCTGTAACTGCCTGATGTAAGTAACTGCATTCAGGTCGTTTTCTAAAAACATTCTCAGCATCTGGCCCAGCTCTCAACAGCTTCATCTACTCAAAAGGAGCAGCTGTCAGAGTCCTGCTACCCTGTGCTTTAGATTCTGCTTCATTAAAGATTTGACAAAAGGCTACCCAGGAGGAGTATTTTGAATGATATATTTTATATAAAACTGGCACTCCAACTTGTCAAAAATACTCAATATAGCATTTGAAGTGAATTTAGATTTAGACTTAAGGAGTTTCTTAGTTACAATGGCTGGGGGAAAATGTCCTACTCACCAAATTAAAAAACAAAACAAACACACTAAGAACTGACAAAACATTTTATTAACTTTCTAAAATAGCCTTAGAATGTAAGCAAAAAGAAAAATTACGTTTTTCAGAACATCAGTTCTGATGAATCAAAAGTTGAACACTAGGAGAATATTACCAGGATGTGGGTAAAACTTTCCTAGAATGAAAAGAGACAACCTGATAACACCAAGCAGCCCTGTCTCTGAAATACCTTAATGCCAACAGTACGGAAGCCTGGAAAATTTAGCAAGTTCCATCCCTGATCACGTGACAGGACACTGAGAAAGAAAATGGTTACTTACCACAAAGGGAGTTGGGGTTATATCAGAAAAGAGATACACAGGAATTCCCTGGCTGATAAATGTGGTTGCAGCAAGTCGAGCAAACCTAGAAATGTAACAACAGAAAAGAAAAGGCATCCAGTTGTCAGAACCATGACTGATGGGAAGTAGCAAATGGATGTGGAATACTTCTTTGAATACAGCAAACTAGAGTAAAGAAAATGTTACAAATATTTACATCAGCTTTAAATATTAAAGCTGGAGGACCCTCAGGGGTCATCTTAGACTACCCTTGTTTTCCGGAAATGGGACCAAAGCCAGAAAGGCCAGGCAGCCTGCCCCACTGCCAATGGTCACTTAGCATCTGAACCAGGCCCACACCCAGGTCTTTGAATTCTCCGTCCATCTCATCTACCTCAGTGATTCACAGCTTGGGCATTTCTGTCCCCCATGGGACAACTGAAACGGAGAGGAGGATATACTATTGAGAGCTAGTGGGCGGATGCCAGCCATGGTGCTAAACATCCTACAATGCACAGTTCAGGCCCACACAACAAAGAACTAACCAACCAGAATGACGTCACATGCCATTATGCAGACACTGAACAACCCCAGCCTAAACCCATCACAATCCAGTACATACCACACACACCAAAATCTGATCAGGTATTGTTTTATTTGAAACATAAGATATATTGGTATACACACTCATACACACACACATATACACACACACAGAGGTACACACCCATATGGACACACATGCAATTCTGGTATAGCACCCCTTAAAAAGACTTCAATCTTTGACATTTTTCTCAACTTTCATAGCAAGTATCTTAGAGCAGGATATTGCTGGAGTGAAGTATTTCAATTCTACTGAATTACATAATCCAGGATTGACTCTCAGATCACCTTTTTTTTTTTTTTTTTTTTGGACACTGGGTCTTGCTATATAGTCCAGGCTGGCCTTGAGCTTGTGATCCGCTTGCCTCGGCACTCTGAGTGCAGGGATTACAGGTGTGTGCCAAAATATCTGGTTTCCTCAAATACTTCTTCAGCACTAGCTTTGTTGAACTCTATTCCATGAGCTGGCCAGAACACAAGCACTTCTGCCCTTGCTTCAACAACACAAGTATTAAAATTTCTAACATCGTTAAAAATACAAAAATGATTTTAAGAGTTAAAAAATTGTCTACACATAGGGCAAGCGACAAAGATAACAAAATTCAGCAAAATAATTTTAATAAACATCTGAATAAAATCCAGACTGCATTTCCTACAAGGCACATCACTTTGCCCTCATGAAATGTGCATCTTGTCTTTAGGTGACCTCCAAGGTCCTATCTGAAAGCTGGCAAAGCAGACGCTCTATATATTTATGGTAACTGTACATATAGTTACCAATGTGCAGCAAAATATTCAGTGTGCTTTCTGCAAATGCTTAACAGTTATAGCTTATGTTTCCCACTAAATATTTAAAGTCAGAAGACTGAAAAACTAAACATTTCCTTAAGTAATATTTTGATGTTGTAATAGCTTCAACTTTTTGGGAAGAGTCCATTCATCCATCACGTGTGTTTTGCTCTTCAAATTTATATTATGACCTCTAAATGTCTTGCAGAGACATCTGTATGTGACAGAGTAGCCCTGAGCTCACCCCACCCCACCCTATCAGACTGAGTCTTTGACCTGTAAGCAATTCCAATCACTTCAAGCCAATGGCATGGCTCCATGGCCAAAGCAAGAAGTACCTTTACCCTTGCTGACAAGATATCTGAAGTTCTGCCACATGGATAAACTGTGCTTATTCTGGCCAGAGGATATGACCTGCCCTGGTGCAGGACATGCTCATGATCTGGTTTTAACTGTGCCATTACCAATGATAAGTTGACAAGCTGATACCCTAGTTTATTCTATGCCACTCTCTTGTGTAGTTTGTGTATGCTCGTTCCCAGAGTTACTGCTTTTCTCTAGCCTTGCTAGCAAAAACTACATTTTGGAACCTGCAAAGCTAAAGACTAAAACCCTATGTCCTCCTGGGTTCAACCTGGGGGTGACTGCCATCTGGTCTTTTTCCCTGGCCACGCTTTCTTCTTTTTTTTTTTTTTTTTTCCCCCCGGCACCGGGGATGAACTCACAACCTCGCGCCTGCCAGGGCAGGCGCTTAAGGCACTGAGCCAAACTCCCAGCCCTGGTTTTTTGAGGCAGAGTCGCACTATGTAGCTCAGGCCTGGCTTATGCTTGCGTTGTAGCCCAAGCCGGCCTCGAACTCACAACGCTCCGCCTACCTCAGCCTCCCGAGTGCTGGGATTAAAGGCGTGCGCCACCACGCCCGGCTTACGCTTTCTTCTTCATGGCCACACTTTTGTCTGTATCAGTGCTTCTCTCAGATTTGAAGCTCACAGGGGTTAAGACCAGGACCCTATAAATTCATACAGCACTGAAAAGGTAGTAAGGCTTTTCATTCATATCTAAAAATTTACTACTGACAGTCTGCAATGATTAAGAAAAAAAAAAAAGTCACAGTAGCGAGTATGCAAGTGTAAACGAGGGTCACACAACATGGTTAAGTGCAGAGGTCGGTAAACCATAGTCCGCAGTGTGTATAGTTCTCTGGCACACTGCCAGGCCCCTTCACGTATAAACTGTCTATCCAGAGGTTCTGGGGTACGCAGCAGAGCTGAGCAGTTAAGATGTAGGTGTATGGCAGGGGTCTCTAATGCTGGGACTATAGACCAATAGCACTGGTCACTGGCCTGTCAGGAACATCAGTGGAGCCAGTTAGAGAAGCTTACCCTGCACAGACAGCTACTCCCTATCACGAGGGTTACTGCTGGAGCTCTGTCTCCCGTCAGATCACCGAGGGCATCAGAGTCTCCCAGGAGCACGAACCCTACTGGGAACTGCGTATGCGAGGGATCTAAGTTGCGCACACCTTTGACTTAACATGAAGCGAAATTCTGTACCCCCAAATTCTTTCACAAAATATGTTTCTGGTGTCAGAAAAGTCAAAAGCTGCTATACGGTATGCAGTATGTAAGACTATTTGCCTTTTAGAGAAAAAGTCTGCTAACTTCTGGTATCAGCCTTCTTATGTCTGAACTGTGGTTCCTCTCATGATGTTAGAGATAAAGTACAGTCAGTCCTCTGTACGTGCAGGTGCTGCACCAGCAGATCCAGCCAACAATGGGTGAAAAATGCTATGGTGTTGCTGGCTTATACTACCGTATTTCCATGAAAATAAGACCTAACAGGAGAATAATCAGCCTTGAAAACTAGAGACCCAAACTGTCAACCCTAATCGGCTGATCCTTGGCTTACCTGCCTTACTGAGTGGCCGCCAAAAAAGAGAACAGTGAGGTATAATCTACACAATACAGGCCATTAATTGGTATCGATGAGCTAGAGTTTATTTTCTGGTTAGGCCGTTTTTTGGGGGAAACCTAGTATGTAGCTAGGTCTAGGAAAGTTGCATCCATACTGTCAGTTTACAAATGTTTTTCTGGAGCCGGGCGTGGTGGCGCATGCCTTTAATCCCAGCACTCGGGAGGCTGAGGTAGGCGGAGCGTTGTGAGTTCGAGGCCGGCTTGGGCTACAACGCGAGTGTAAGGCCGGCCTGAGCTGCATAGTGCGATCCTGCCTCAAAAAACCAGGGCCCGGAGTTTGGCTCAGTGCCTTAAGCGCCTGTCCTGGCAGGCGCGAGGTTGTGAGTTCAATCCCCAGTGCCGCAAAAAAAAAAAACAAAACAAATGTTTTTCTCGCCACAATTCTCTAAATGATACACTGGAACAATTTTTACATACTGTTCATATATTTTAGGTACCGTAAGTAACCTAGAACTCATTTAAACTACATAGGAGGATGTGAGTAAGGTTATATGCAAATACTATGCCATTGTGTACAAGGGACTTGAACATCCACAGATTTTGTATCTGAAAGGGTCTTGGAGCCATTCTACCACGGATACTAAGTGACAACTGGAAAACCTTATTGGCTGTTGTGAGGATTAAAAGAGTAAACACAGAAACACCTGCATTGCAATTAGCCCTCTAATGCCACCACTGTCCCCACCATCGCTGCCATCTCGTCACCAGCTCAGGGCTATGCCAGGGAGCCAAGGGGCTTGGAATGTTACAAAATCGAAGCCTCAGATGGGAGTTCAACAATGGAAAGCCACCATGAGTCGTATGAATAGGAGAAGAAAAAAATGACCGGAAAGGAAGCAAGACATATTGCCAGTTTGAGAAAAATTTTTTCCTTTAGATAAGTATTACATTCTAAATGCCTAAATCATCTTATTTTCTTAACTTCAACATAGAAACAGTATATTTTTGGCAGACCCAAATAGAACTTACTTTTTTTTTTGTATAGTTAAGTAATGTAGCAAATAATGTATTTAAAGTTAAGCTGTTGAAAAGGTGACTAAAAATAAACTTGCAAAACAAACTACATAAAAAACTGTTCCTTAAAGTGTCACCATACCTTCGGCTGCTGCCTCCACTGGGGGGGTGAGCTCGGGCATCAAAGCTGATCACGACGCCCCTCTGCCTGAGGTCACTGAATTGCTGCTCCAGGTACCTGCAGAATCCCTAAAACACCCCAGGGATTAAAAGAGATTGTGTTTTAATATGTTTTTTATGGATGTGACATAGAAAAATGAGACAAAAATGCTGTTTTCTCAACTTTTACAGGACAACATTAGAGCACAGGGAAAAAATTTCTCAGTGATTAAACAAACTGAACAATAAAAATATGATACCTTTATCTACTGTCTCTCTGTCTGTATCAGGCATTATCCCCTGCCCCCACTTCTTCTTTGTGAAGAAACCCCATTTTATGGATGGAAAAGCCGAGGCTCCGAGAGGTGTGGTGGTTTGCCCAGTTTCAGGCACATGAGCAGTAGAGCCTTGCTTTGTGCCCACTTCTGGTGAGAGGTGGCTCAGGAAGGGGTTTAATTTTCCTTTGGCCAAAGGGATTCTTATAAAAAGTATAACTCTTATTTTCGGTAGGGGGACACTTCACAGCCTTGTTATCAAGTAGTGTCCATTTAGAACGCCTTTACTTTTTCTCTGAGAGACCCACTGCATTGGGCAGAACTCTGGAATGAAAGTAAAGCCCCAAGGAAATAAGGACCTACGTGTATGGGTTTTGCAGATTTCCAGAAAGGCACCCAGATGCCTGGTTCTCTAGAGCTTACCTCAGCACCAGTACCCCTCACTCTCCCTCGTCACCCCCTGCACTGTGCCCTCAATATTGTAGAGGGCAAGAAGCCTGCAGCCTTAGCCAAATCCACATAGCTCCTCACTCTCTGGAAAGCTCTAGGGCCTGCTGACGCTGGGGACCAGGGAATGACAAAGGGAAAGGAAAAGCATACTCAAGAGAGATGATTCATGGGGCTAGGAAGGTTTTCGAAATTCAAACATTATTACAAAACACAAGAAGCAAACTTGTTTGTATGACTTCAAAAAAAAAAAAAAAAAAACAGAACACAGATCCATATGTAAAAGCTATAGAAACACTGATTTTTGGATCAAAATAATGAAACATCTTTTAAAGAGAATGATGCAAAGATAGATTGGGCTGTTTCAGGGGAATGAGTTATGCAGCACTGATGAGTGGGGTCTAGATTAAGTAATCTAAACATATGGGTCACAAACGGAGGATGAAATACGCATGAACTGTCAGAAGGAAATTATAACCTCTATCAATGAGGCGAACGATACCCAAGTTTTCCTCCAGTCTCTGCCCTGTTTCGCTAAGATGGTCTTGACTCACACACACCTGCTTCTTAAGCCAAAGCAGGCAAACAATGTTTAAGACAACATTAGGTTGAGACTCCACACCCAGATACCCAGCAGGATGGGCGCCAGGGTTTAAAGGAGGACAGAGATAACTGATCTGCACAGCCGCACATCAGCATTTGCCAGGGTGCGCTCCTCAAAGGTGGGCAGGGGCCTGAGCGTGGGAATCCTCTTTCCGGGAATTCTCCAATGTTAGAATTACTCCTGAGATAGTAAAGAGGCGCCACTGCTCTTGTAAAACTTTCTTCACCCTTATCATCCCTGTCTCCTATAGTACGTATCCTAGTAGAGGTTTTGTGACCTTCTGGATAGAGGATACTGCGGAGATTACCCCCAGGGATGGCTGGCTGGATAAGATGACCGCTAAACTATCTATTTGTCTTGGTTTTACAGGATTCTTAACTGCCACAGGGCCCACTACCAGAACAGACCAATTCTTCAGAGTATGCATGGGTGGGTAAAATAATTGGAAATATCTTCCTGGGGATGTACTTCTACATTTTTGGAAAGTAGATATAGATAAATACTGGACAAAGGCCAGTAATCTGGAACTCCTTAAAACTCCTAATAATTAGGCCGAATTACAGCTGTGACCAACTGGATTGCCCAAAGATGGTCATGCATCTTATAATATGACACTGAGGTTCCTTTAATGAGAAGCAGGTGTTTATAGTTCTGCCTCCTTGAATATGAGCAGCCTCAGGGACTGAGTTGTAACAGAATATGGTGGAAAGAAGGGATGTTATGTGGCTTTCAAACCTCAGCCATGAAAGTCAATGCAGCTTCCACCTGGCACATGCTTTCTCTCCAGCTCTGCATCTGTCTGTCTGTCTCTCACTCACCATGCTGTGTGAAAGCTCAGGTCGCATTTCAGGTTTTTCAGCCCCAGTAAGGTCTCAGGCAACAGCCAGTGATACCTGCAGCCATGCGACTGTCTGTACAAGACTTCAAATGATCCAAATTTCCAAACTAGCCGGGCGTGGTGGCGCACGCCTTTAATCCCAGCACTCGGGAGGCTGAGGTAGGAGGAGTGTTGTGAGTTCGAGGCCAGCTTGGGCTACAATGCGAGCACAAGGCTGGCCTGAGCTATATAGTGCGACCCTTCCAAACTGGCTCAGGTGATACCAGGCAGAACTGAGATAAGCTGTCTCCACAGAGCTCTACACAAATTGAAGATGTGTCAGCAAGACAAATATGGTAGTTGGTAACACCATGTTTTGGGTGATTTACTACACGGCTCTAGTAACTGGAACAGAAAATCACCTTGGGAGACACGTTCCTGAATTAGCTATATACCAGGACAGGATTCTGAGACTTCCGTACTAAGCCTTCCCTCCAAAAGGATCCCAGGAAGCCCTGCATCTTAAATTTCCTGCCAGTGCTCCAGGTAACTATGTACCCTTAGATAAGCTTTCCTCACTGGGGTCTCAGTAGGACAAGCCCAGCTCCACCTTTCACTCAGGGATATACACATAAGGTAGTGCAGCCCTCATTAGGCAAATTTCCTAGCTTCACCTTTCCCAGAATTGAGGGGATGCTCATTTTTAATAAGTCTGGGTAGTTGCAGCAATTGTGAAAATAAGTTGTTCTAGTTCATTTCCTTCATAAATACTTTTCCCAATACTCGGTGACAGTTTATCTGTTTTGTCCTCATTTTGATTGCTAAAAGCTGGGTCTCAACTCCGACAATGAAACCCACAAACTAAGACAAGAGAGGAAACTCAGTAATAATTTCAATCCACATCCACATTTTAAAAAACTAAATGGAATAGGTTCTTGGTGATGCTAATGCCTTTTCAACACTAGCATCTAACCATGACAAAAATGTTAAGATCATATAATTCAGCTCAGTTGATGGGCTTTGTTGTAGGATAAAACATGTATGAGAGAACTGTTTTAGTCATTAATAACATATCTACAATGCCTAGCCCATAGCAGGTGCTCTATAAATATTTTAAATCATGAGTGGCTGGAAGGTTAGCTGACCATGATTTTGAAACAAAACTGCTTCAACCAACTTCACCAGCCTCAATTTCTGGAGTAGTGAATAGTGATGATTCCTTGTAGCTATCCAACTGTAAAGAGATGGCCATAATTACATTAGCTCTGTCAATAAAAAAGGAGCCAGGGGATGGAGTATGAGTTTAAAAACATGATACCTGTGTAGTCTGGATGATGGTCAAGTCATTCATACAAGAAATCCCTGCGCCCATAGGTGCTCGAAGGCCAGCGGTCCCAAACTCCATTCGGGCTCCAAAACATTTTTGTAATTCTTCTTTCGTACCTGCCGCAATTAATTGTTTCACTGACTCCAAAGTTAAAGGATTCTGTAAAACAGAAATATATATAGCAGATACAGCCAGGTAAGTCAGAGAACAAAAATCCTGCAATTAAAAAAAAAATGCCAGAACAATTCTAACCTCTACGAAAGAAAAATACATACGTGTAGACTTTTCAGTTTTCTGATGCTTTTTAAGACTGAAACAGGAGCTCTGTTTGACATTACAATATGACTATAATTTTTTTCCTCCCAAGGGAAGTACTTTTGGAGAAATGGAATGAGTAGGTGTTTTAGAATAGAGGTCTAATACCTAGCTGGAAATCCCAGCATGACACTCACAATATGTTTCTGCTTGGGCAGGCTATCTAGCATCCTGAATTCTCAATTTCCTCACCTATGAAATGGGAACAATCTAGAACATTCCTTATATGGTATTTAAGGCTTTAAGTGAAATTAATATGATCTCTCTCTCTCTTTGCCTACTGCCTGCCTGCCTGGCATTTAGTTGTGATTACACATTGATTTTCTTCCCTAATGCTGTCACATTTTCTCAGTCACAGATTACATGATTTAAATCAAAACCTTGTTTTTGTAGTGCTTTATAATTTGTACAAGGCATTCACATACCTGATTGAGTTTGAATCCTTTAATAACTCTATGAGGCAGGCAAATAACAGATGGGAAACTTTTGTAATGTTTTATACTACAGAAACTGACTTCCTTCAACTGCATGACAAGCACTAACTTGATTCTTTCCTACTGTATTAAGGGCGCCAAACAGACACTAACATGAATCATTTAAATTCATTACACACTGCTCTAGGGCTGGGAGTTTGGCTCAGTGACTTAAGCGCCTGTCTGACAGGCGTGAACTTGTGAGTTCAATCCCCAGTGCCGCCAAAAATAAAAACAACAACAAAAAAAATTGTGCTCCGATCATTACACACTGCTCTTTGTAAAACAGTTGTAGATGATCACATTAATTCCATATCAGATTTTTTCAATTAAGGGGTTCAGGGGACCAACAGAGATAGTACTTTACTTTTATCTTATAGTCAGCAGTCAAACACTCAGACAGGACGTGGCCACATAATTAAACTTTGAAATACTATTGCAACAACTTTGATTTCCTGGAATTAAGCCCATCTTTCCAGAGTGTTCCAGATTCAACAGGAATGAAGTACAACCACACCTTTTTGACCAAAAGTAATAGACACTAATCACAGGACACAATCTTACCCATCAAATTGTCAGGTGCCCCCAAGGAAGGGCTCAGATCTGGTACATAATAAATATCTGTTGATTTCAAGGTCACACCCAATATCCAGATTCTCTGATTCATAATGTAGAGTTGGAAAATCCTAATTTGCTTTGGGTATGTAGGAAAGACCCAGTAGCCTGAGAGAAACAAAGCAGACAGAGATAATGAAAAGTTGAGAAGGCAGCAGCACTGGGAGTGACCAAAACTGACAAAAGCACCAGACCAAAGAAGGTGTTGTAGGGACACACAGAGCTGGAGCAGCTAGAAACCTTGGGGAGATCAGACCAGCAGTTACAATGCTGCTACGAATTTCACAGGACAATGGACGGGCTCCTTCCCGGACAAGCGCTTGTCTCAAGCCAAACAAAAAATGGAAAAGAGCATCCAAGAGAGGTAAAAGCTAAAAAACAGAAAAAGACAACATTCTTTCACTCTGACCCAGAGAGTTACTATCCCTACAAAGATGCAACCTTTTGTGGAAATTAATTTTCTTTTCTTTTCTTCAAAGGGAAAGTTGTATGGAACAATATTACTAACAGGCTTTACAAGTACTCTTCATAATCTCTGCAGAAGTATCTCTGACTGCCAATCCACAACTACGACCCCCTTCAGCCTGAAGAAGCCAGATCGGTCATCACCCATCACCCCTCAGAGCAGTTCGGGTTACTTCTTCAGAGAGGGGAATGTTACAGGCAACTGCGTTAGACAGAAATATTATAGGCAGTCAGACAGGGCTAGGCCCTCAGGAAACTGGTACAGAGGACCAGATGTCTTGGGGACCTTGGAAGAGACACACCTCTAGCTGCGTGCCAGATATCAAGACAAAAGACAAAACAAATGCACCCATATTCTAAGGATTGATATTCTAAATAGTTCTCTATCACCCTGAGGAAGTCAGGAGTCAGCATCCCACCCCCCTTCAGGAAGAGTCATTGTCGTTAGGCATCCCCCGCTTACTACGTGACTCACTTTCCCATTTGTCCTTGATTTAATCAATTCTACCTGAGCCATTACTCTTATTGGTTAACCATGGTTATGTCCCACCTTATGCCTGTCTGCCTAGAGAGTTTCCAGTTTTCCCCATCATAGTTTTGCTCTATAAAAGTCCCTAAGAATGACAGTCTTTGGCAACCGGCTCCGGACCCCTTCTGTCCCTCAGACAGAAGCTTTCTTTCTCTCAATAAATATCTTCTGCTCTTAAAAAAAAAAAAAGTACTCTTCATTCTCCAAGTTACCAAATTATCAGCAAGGAAACATTTTCCTTCCTTTAAGAATTACAAAGTTATTTTTTCAGGAAAAGATCAGTTCCCCGAGGAGTTGCCAATAGCTTTCTGGAAATGGGAGTGGCTGACATTCACACAGGGGAACCAGTCGCAGCTTGTAGTCTCCATTCATTCAACAAATATTTCGGGTACCTACTATGCGCTGGGCACTGTATCAGATATCAGACACTATGAACCAGAGCGCTAGTGAGGGCAGGCAGCGTTCGCTAAGTAGTATTCACGGGCCCTGCGCAAAATGAAAATAAGGGAATTTTCATCCAGCAATTAAGAATCTGAACACAGGACAGCACAGCATCAAGATCAGGCCTTAGCAGCGGTGCGGGTCTTGTCCAGCTGCATGGGACTCAATCTCCTAAAGTCAGACCTGGTCATAGACAGTTGTTTGTGTTTTTTGTTTGTTTGTTTGGGTTTTTTTGTTTTTTGGGTTTTTTTTTTTTGGTACCGGGGATTGAATTCACGACCTTGCACTAGCCAGGCGGGTGCTTGTGCTGCTCAGCTAAATCCCCGGGCCTCTGGTTTGTTTTTCCAGTCGCAGTAGGAGCTCTGAAGGACAAGGATAGGACGTTTATACACTATTTGGGAAAAATAAATTACAATCAGGAGCCCGGGAAGGTCTGCCTATGTGAGTCTCAGTCACACCTCAAACAGGGATAACAGTATCAGAAACAAACTCAGCAGAAGGGAGCAGACAGGAACACTCTGGGGAAACAGATGCACGAAGGAAAACCAAGGGAGGTTGCGCTGGAGGCAGGAAGCCTCTGGCGGAGCTGGGTGCAACTCTTCTACCCCCAGCATCTCAGTAAGGCAGCAAAGAGAGAAAACAAGGACGGTGTATCCAAAAAGGTTCCCCGGCACCTTCCTAGCAAAACCAGTCTCCCCAGGCCCACCCGAGAGGCCGGGTGTCCGTACCACGCCCTCTGGACAGACCGGTGTCCCGACGGATGGAAGGACAAGCTGCTCTGCAAAAAATCCAGGCACGGAAGTGGGCGGGGCCGCGCGGACCCCGAGCACCGCAGCAACTGCAGAGGACTAGCGAGCGCTCCGAGCGGCGGGGACGCGCGGCTCCCAGCGCGCACAGCCCGGAGCGGCCGCCCTCCGGCCGCGGCCCCGCGCCAACGCTGTAATCCCGGCGGACTGGGCGGCGGGCTCCGCCCCGGGACAGCGCTGCCTCGGCGGGGCGCAGCCGCTGCTCCGCGCGCGCACAGCCCCGGGCACCCCTCACCTGGTCCCAGCGCAGCCACTGGGCTGTCTCCTGTTCCAGCCGGGCGTCCATGCTGCTGGGGGCCGGTGTCCCCGATGCTGCCATCCTGAGCTGCAGCTGCCAATGAGAGGAGGCCCGGTCTCCTTCCGGCTGGGCAGGGACGGCGGGCGGGACCGTGAGGAAAGTGACGTGCGCCGCGGGGCGGCTCCAGCTGCGGGTTGCGAGAGGCGGGAGCGCTCAGGGGGCTGCGGCTGGATGCGTGCGCCTTTCTCATCTTCCTGGAGGGGGTCCCCCAGGCGCCTTAGCCAAGGTATAGGGTTTCATTCAATTTACGGGAAATCCCAGAATAGGTAAATATCCGGGAGGCCTAGATCCCCAATCTTCTGAACGAGTGTAGGGCAAAGGCTTAAATAAATGAGACGAGTGGTATGATTTTAGGGCTCCAGGAGGATCAAAGCCCCTGTAGAGTTCCTGACTCTGCAGCTATCATGAGGGCTAAGACGAAGAGCTTCTCTGGACCACCCTTATATATTTTCAAATAGACAAAGAGAGGGGATACTGAGGGAGGTGCTGAGGGTGGTGCTAGAACTGAGCAGGACTTGGGAGTCACTTCGAGAACATCTCCAAGTAGGAAAGAATGCCAGAAAAGGAGAACTATTTTATCTCCAAGATGGCCTTTGTGATGGGACTGTGCTGCCTGCAGAGTAAGATGCCTGCAGGGCAGTCTCTATTAACATAATTGGTTATGAAGCCAAGATGTCCTCAGCTTCGGCCTTCTTTATCTTACCCTTTGAGGTAGCTCTGACCTCATCGTCCACTACAGGATTGATCAGGACCAGTGATTCATAGAGGTTCGTTTACTATGAATCAGTTCCCATCGCCAGGCAAGGGGCCTAGGCCTAGGACAGGCTCACAGATAAATAAAATGCCAGTTAATAAATTTTAAATTCTGCTCAGAGCTGCTTCGTAGTGGTCTCCAACAGGTAAAATTATAAGAAAACAAATCATCGATTTCTTCCAAGAGCTGGGGCTGGGGGAAAGGGTTGACTACAAAGAGATCTGGGAGTCGTGGAACTACAAGCTGTCTCCATTGAGATCTTGGCGGCACAACTTTATGAATTACTTAGGACTGAACTGGGTATGGTGGCACCGGGTTTGTAATCTCAGCATCCTGGGAGGCTGAAGCAAGAGGATCACAGGTTGGAGCCCAAACTGGGGAATTTGGTGATTCAGCGAGATTTTTGCCTAAAAATAGATTGTGGTGATTCCGGTCTGTAATCCCAGCACTCAGGAAGCTGAAGCAGGAGGATCACAGTGAGATCGAGGCCAGCCTGGGCTTTATTGTGATACCTTGTCTCAAAACAAAAGCAATAAACAATGAACACTGGGAATGTTGCTCAATGTGAAAGCCCTGGGCTCAAACTTTAGTACCACAACAAAACAAAACAGAATTGTACACTCAAAGGGTAAATGTCACTGCATGTAAATTATATTTAAATTTTTGTAAGTCTTAAGATTAAGAGCTAGGGATGTTGCTCAGTGCTGGAGTGCTTGTTTACCAAGTACCAGGCCATAGTTTCAATGACCAGCATTAAAAAAAAAAAAGTCTTAAGAGTAAACCCTAAAAAGAACCCTTGGGAGGATGAGGCAGGAATGTCATGAGGTAGAGTCCAGCCTGGACAATTTAAGGAGACCCTGTCTCAAAATAAAAGTTTCAAAAAAGGTTTGGGCATGTAGCTCAGGCCCTGAATTCAGTCCTCAGTACTGTACACACACACACACACACACACACACACGAAGAGGAAGGAGAAGGAGAAGAAGAAACTTAAAGGAGGCAAAAATTATTTATGGATGTCGGCAAAGTGATTTCCTTCAGGAAGTAGAGACCCTGCCTTTTGGGATTTTGGACCTGTTTTCAGTCAGGGCAGGACTTCTGCAGATGTGTTTACATATAATAATTCACTAAGCTGCAGTTTTGTGAATGTGTCGTTTTCTGTGTGCTCCAGTTCAATTTTAAAAAGAAAAATAAATATGTATCCAGGATCTGTACTGTTGGTTTAAGTATAGGCGGAGAGGTATATCAGCCATAAAACCATAACAGTTAATACCTGCTTCTAACCAATAGCTGCCTGAAGGGAAGCAAGGTGAACTGTGAGTGTGCAGTGGACCAAGCTGCCCCAGTCCAGGTTCCCAGGAGCTTCTCCAAGCACTCAAAGGGAATATAGAGCTGGGGCCTCAGCAGTGGTGAACACCAGGAGGCAGCCTGCAAATGCTCCTCAGGCAGACTGTTCTTCCTTGCACTGAAAGGCGGAGAGAAACTGGAGCACAGAGGAGACGTGGGGAGAGGAGAGGAAGGATGCTGTCTTCGTCCATGCTGCAGTACAGCTGAACACCACATGCTGGGAATTTATGAGGAAGAGAAATTTGTTTAACTCATGGTTCTAGAGACTGAGAAGTCCAATAACAAGGTACACATGATTTTTGGGACTGTTTCCAACACGTGCACTTCCAGGAAACACATTCAAAACCATAGCAAGTGGGCAGCAATGGAGTCCCCACTGGCCTACTTGGGCTGACTCCTTTTTCTGCA
>RJWM01041376.1:0-14767 GCA_004363535.1 Dasyprocta punctata | reverse complement strand
TAGGAAATGGATGTTGCTGTATATGTCTCACTGTGGAGCTGGGACACAAATGGAGGGGTTGTGACATTTACTCTAGATCACTGAATACTGAGCCATTGTTCTAAAGAATAGATTCTTTTATCTAAACTACCACATCAGTACATGAGCATTCCTATTTTCTCATATTGCCAACATCTGATATTTTTAAATTACTTATGCTTTCCTAATCTGATCTTTTTAAAGTAGCATTTAATTATTTGTATTTCTGACGCTATTAATGAAGGCAAGTACTTATTTATATGCTAATAATACCTACTTTAGGGATTGTCACAAGAGCTTTGCAAAGTAATAGATGTGAAATAATTATTGGGAGCATAGGATTAGCTATTCTTATCGCTGCTATAATTTCCAATATTGTCATCATAATTATCACACAGTAGCTATCAATCTGTATCTATGATTGGGTTGTTTGTAGGATTTCTCAAAATTTCTGTTGGGTTGCCTGCCATTTACTTATTTCCAAGTGTTCTTTCTATATATTCTGGATATTGAACCTTGTCTGTTTAAAAGGAGCACACATCACCTTCAAATCTTTTCACAAAGCTATTAACTTGGTCTATTAAGTAGACAATTGTGTAGTTTGAATGTGGATAAATTCACTAACTTTTTCCTTTCAAGTATATTTTCTTTTGAGGTATTCTTTAAAAAAATTTCTTCATTATGGGAAGAAGGCAAGCATTTTTCTACACATTTTTATACTAGCTTTAGAGTTATACATTTAGATCTCTATTTGCGGTTCAGGAGTAAGATAGAGGTAAATGATATTTTTATGATTTTAATACAACAAATCTGTTTTTCCAATACTATTTCTTCAAAATTTCATTCCTTACCCCACTTATGTATGATGCCACTTGTATCACACACTAGTGTCCCTCAAATCCTTGGACTTTATTTTATTTGTTGCCTGTTGTTTAGTTCTTTCACTAGTGGAATGTCGCTTTTTGGAATACTATTTCTTTGTTTATAAATATAGAAATAAACTATTTCTTTGATGTTTATATCTGATTTCTTCAAAACTACTTTTTCTTTTCTCCAAAAACTGGAACTGGTAAAAATTCTATTGAGATTCTCTAATTTTTAGCAGTTAATTTTATTCTTTGTTTCTTAGTGTCACTGGTTATACTAATGATAAATATGCAAATACGTCAAACAGAAAGTTGGCTTATCTTAGC
Source organism: Dasyprocta punctata (assembly GCA_004363535.1). Classification (NCBI taxonomy): domain Eukaryota; kingdom Metazoa; phylum Chordata; class Mammalia; order Rodentia; family Dasyproctidae; genus Dasyprocta; species Dasyprocta punctata. The sequence continues at coordinate 13,556 of RJWM01041376.1, read as the reverse complement.
CCGTCAAGTCCTGACAGTCTTCAATTCTCTGATTTGTGCGTGTGTGCATATGTGTGTGCATATGTGTGTGTGTATGTGTGTGAGTGGGTGAGTGGGTGGGTGTTTGCAGTACTGAAGACTCAACCTAGGCTTTTGCAATGAGCTACATTCTCCATCTTTTTTAATATTTTTATTTTTTATTTCGAGATACAGTCTCAGTAAATGGCTCAGGTTGGGCTCAAACTTACGATCTTCCTGTCTCAGCCTCCCAGAGTGCTGGCATTATCGGCATGAACCACACACATCTTGCTGTATTCATTTTATTGAGCCTTCTTAATTATGGATAAAAACCTCAATTTGAAAATTGTTAGACCAGCACCATCAGAAATGAGTTTTTAAAAATACTGATTCTTTAATATTCAACCTCTCTAAATTCTCCTACTAAATTCATTAGGTTTTCTGGGTAAATGATCATATCTCTTTTCCCTTCTATCTCAGGTTGGATTCACCTATAGGAGATTCTGGAACAGAGTTGAAGGTTCAAGATATTCATTAGGTGATGTTATGGTTGATACACTGTGTCAATTTGAGAAGTTTAGCAGTATAAGGAAGATACTCAGCAGTGAGCCAGGGTCTTTACTTTGTAAACATCCTGAGCCTCTGCAAGGGGAGGGCACCGAAGTGGTGTGAGTGCTATACCTGCCCTGTGAGCGTGGATCGGGGAGGAGGTAGCCTGCTCACAATATAAGGGAGGAGAAGATGTTTGTTCTCCCCCGCTTTTTGCTCTTTTTGCTTTTACTGTCTTCCACCACCTTAAAGTGTTGCCCCTGTGTGATGCCGCCCTGCCTTGGAGCCAGCTGATTATGAACTGAAGCCTCCACAAACTGTGATCTAAACAAATCTTTCCTTCCTTAATTTTGGGCATGCGTATTTTGCCTCAGCCACAAGGAAAAAGTAACCAAGACAGAAGACAACATATAAGAAAGGAAAGAGGAAAGCATATGTGAGAAGAAAAAGTTAAATTACCCGACAGACCCCATAAAGCCTCTGCCATCGCAGCAGGGAGTTTGAAATAACTACTGCAGAACACAGCTGGCCCATTTTGGGTCAAACCAGCCAGCTTTTCATCTTCACACATTGCCTTTTCAATCACCAGGTAACAGGTGATGCGAGAGGAACATGATCTCAATGGAGGTGGAGGTTCTCTGCATATATGTATGTATATATATTACACTCAAGGAGAAAGAGATAACTCTATTAATTAGAAAGAAAAGTAGCAAGTGTTCTTGCCATATTTCTGAACCTAAAGGGAGAGTTCTCAAAGTTTCTCCATGAAGAATGATATGTGCTATAGGCTCTTGGTGAATAACCTCTATCAAGATAAGAAAATGATCTCTTATGTTGGTTTTTTTTAAAAGTTTGTTTTAGATTGTTCATAAATAATAACCGGTGTAAAATATTCAACTACTTTAATTGTATCTATTAATATAATGTTTTTCTCCTTTATCTCTTAGTGGATAAATATCATAATGCATTTGCTGACTCAAGCTATTATTGCACCTTATGATAAGTCTCTTTTGACTGATATGTATATATATATATATATATATATATATATATATATATATATATCCTAAGTTCCTTAATATTTTGCTTAGGATTTTTTCATTTACATACATCTCTGAAACTGGCATTACCTGTATTTCATCTTTTTAGATTGCATTCTTTTCTTTATTCAGTGAAAACTGTCATTTATTTATTTTTTTTATTTTTTATTTTATTTTATTTTATTTTTTTGCGGCACCGGGGATTGAACTCACAACCCCGCGCCTGCCTGACAGGTGCGTAAGCCGCTGAGCCAAACTCCCGACCCTGGTTTTTTGAGGCAGGGTCGCACTATGTAGCTCAGGCCGGTCTTGTGCTCGCGTTGTAGCCCAAGCTGGCCTTGAACTCACAACGCTCCACCTACCTCAGCCTCCCGAGTGCTGGGATTAAAGGCGTGCGCCACCACACCCGACTGAAAACTGTCATTTAAAAAGGTTGTATGTTCTTGAAAATTTTATGAAACTCAATCATAAATTTATTTAAATTCTTTTTTAAAATAATGCTTTAATTTCCACTTAAATTCTATATTTATTAGTGTGTTCGTATTTTCTTTAAACAGTTTAGTTATCTTTATGTATTTATTCTACAAGTCTATATTAGATTCTTAAATGAATTTTATAGTGTTATTTGTAATAGTTGATATACATAGATAGATAGAGATATAGAAATACCTCTACCTCTTAATACTCTATTTGGCAATTTTTTGCTTTGTTTTTGCAAAATTTTTATGACATCAATCTTTTTAAAGGAACAGCTTCTTTATCTGTTAATTGACTTTAGGTAAGTTTTAATTGATACTCTTAAACTTGATATTCTTTTCTGTCTTTCTTTTTTCTTGTTTTTTCTGCAGAAAACTTATATTGGCTTTTAGTAGATTTTTACAGTAGTTATTTAAGAATGAATTTCAAGCAATGCTTCAGTCTACCAAGTTTGATATTTAATACTTTGTCACTCTGCTGTAAATATTTTTTTATTTTACTTTTTAGATTTTTTTATCCTTAAAGTGTTACTTAGTAAGAAGTTCTCTGATTTTAAGAAATAATTGTATTTTTTTGGCTATGTTTTTGTTACTGACTTTAAATTTTATGGTGTTTGATCAGGCAACATGTCCTTAATATTGTAAATTCTTTGACATTAATTGAGGTTTACTGTTTTCCTGTATTAAAATTTGTAGTAAAATATATACATAAATATCATAAAATTTGACATTGAATCATTTTTAAATGTACACTTCAGTGGCATTAGGTATCCACAATATTGTGAAACCATCACTATTATCTATCTCCATAAAGTTTTTATTATCCCATACTGTAACTCTGTGCTCATTAAACAAGGACTTTTCCTCCTTTCCCTAGCACCTGCTAACCACTGTTTCAATTTCTATCTCGATCACTTTAATTTCAGTTACTTCATAAAAGTGGAATCATACAAAATATTTGTCCTTTTATGACTGGCTTATTTCATTTAGCATGTCTTCAAAGTGCATCCATGTTGTACTTGTATCAGAATATTTTTGAGGTTGAATAATACTTCATTACATGCATATAGCATATTTTGTTTATCCATTATTGAATGAACAATAGCTTTACCTATTATGATAATTCTTCTGTGAAAATAGGTGTGCACATATCAGGTTGAGTCCTACCTTCAATTTTTTGCATATTTACTCAGAAGTGAAATTAATACATTAGTTGTAATTGTATGTTTATTTTGTGAGGACCCAGTGTACTATTCCACTACAGTTGACACTCATTTACATTCTCACCAGAAATGCACAAGATTTCTGATTTTTCTATTCGTACTGACATTTGTTACTTTTGATCTTCTTGATAATAACTGTGATAATGAGTGTATCATGCTTTTCTTGTCAATAGCCATGGTAACGGGTGTTTCATGGCATCTCATCATTTTGATTTGTACTTTTCTATATAATCAGTAATGTTTAACATATTTTATGCCCTGATTAATCATTTTTATAACTTCTTTGTATAAATATATATTCAAATATTTTGACAATTTTTGAATTAGGTTATTTTACTGTGGAGTTTTAGGAGTTCTGGATGTATTCTGGATGTCAATCTCTCATCAGATAGATGATTTCCATTAATAATCTCCTATTCTGTGGAATAACTTTTTTCCCTCTTCATAGTATTCTTTGATACAGAAAAGTTACAGATTTTGATGAAATACAATTTGACTATTTTTTCTTTTGTTGTCTGTGCCTTTGATGTAATTCATAAGGAATCGTTGCCTAATGCAATCTTTAAAATATTGTCTCATAAGATTTCTTTCAAGAGTTTCACATTGTTAGCTCTTACGTTTAGGTCTTTGACACATTCTGAGTTTATTTTTGTATATTGTAAGGTACAGGTCCATCTTTTTCCATGTGGATATTGTTTTTCCTGCATGGTTAATTGAAAAGACTGTTTCCTTTCTCCATTGAGTAGTCTTGGTACCATGACCCACATCATCAGGGTCAATCTGAATGCTCTGTTCTTTATGTCTTTTGGTTAGGACTACAGTGTTGTGACTTCTTTAGACTTACAATAAATTTTGTGATCTAGATAATAGAATAATACCATTTACTTTTTAAACATTGTTTTGGATATTCAGTAGTTCTTAAAATTTCATATAAACTATGGGATTCATTTTTCTATTTTTGCAAGAAAATGTTGAGATTTTGATAAGGAGTATATTAAATATGTAGATTGCATTGGGTAATAGTAGCATCTTAACAATATCAAACTTTAAATTTATGAATATGAGATGTCTATTTTATCTTTTTTAATTTTTTTGATACTGCTTTTTAAGTTTCCTTGCAAAATCTTTCACTACTTTGGTTAATTCCTAAATATTTTAAGTATTTTGATACCATTAGAAATAGATTTGTTTGGTTGGCTTTCTTTTTTGATTATTCATTGTGATTTACAATTTTCAAATTAGGTTATTTTGCTGTTGAATTTTAGGAGTTCTGTAAGTGACTTTTGTGTATTGATTTTGTATCTTGTTTTCTTTCTGAATTTACTTATTAATCCCAATTCTTTTTCTTGTGAAATATTTAGAATTTTCTATGGATAAGAACCTTTCATCAACAATCAGAGATACTTTCATTTCTATTTCAATTTGGGTGTCTTTTATCATTGTTGTTTGTTTGTTTGTTTCTTAGATTCACAGGCTAGAGCTTCCAATATTACACTGAATACAAATATCAAAAGGAGACCTCCTTGTCTTACTCTTTCTAAACTTACAAGAAAAGATTTATTTCACCCAAGATTTACTTGTTGTTTGTTTGTTTGTCTTTGTTGGGAGTGGAGGGTGTTGTAAGATGTCTCTGTGCCAGTAACCAGCCTGAGAAATATAATTAACATCTCACTTATTTTCTGATTTGATATATTTCCTTCAGATTGTGTAGGAATACTTTAAATTTCCCTGTACTGTGTATACAGTTGATTTTGAACTTTCTAGTCCATAAATACCTGATTCTCAAAAGAAAGTGTTGGAACAATCTCAGCCTACTTCTGTGTCTGTATCTCTATGATAAGAAATAGCAACCAGCAATCAGAATACAGATCCCCAAAGCTAGAGGACAAGGTCCATGCTGTCCATCCTGCCTCCCACGAGTTGTACAAGTGCTCAAGGAATAGAAACATGACTGCCTGACACAAAGCAAAAGAGTTGGGCAGCCACTAGCCACAAAGAGCTGCAGTTGACCAAAATTAACCTGACTTAGTATATAAGCCTTGTCCTGGAAACTGTAAGCCTTCAACAGGATCCAGAGTCCCACACGGTTACATAAAATTCTGCAGTACACTTGTCTAAGTCTAGGCAGGGAATCCAATCCCAGTACTTTCTTTTCATCATTTTTCCTGATGTCCAAGGCTTATATTTTAAAAATAAAATTTATCATGCTACTTTTTTTGTGCCTCAGGTACATGTATTTTGATTAAAATCTTTGTTTCATAGTGCACTGTAACTATTTTTCTGTGCACAATTCACCTTTATTTGTTGATTCATTTTATGTATTTATTTATAAAGTCAATTACTTATGCATAATATAATGAATGTTTTGCAACTTTCTGTTCAGCACAAGAACTAGAAAATAATCAGTATTTTATTTCTGTTGATTGTGTTTCTTTCCTACCCCTTAACAGGTGGCCTAATGTGTCATCAATTTCTGTTAATGTAATTTGTTTCTGTATGTGCGTAATTTATGTGAATAAATTTTTTTGTGCTTATGAGTCTTAAATTCCATATTTATACATATTTATATATTTAAATTGACTTAAAATTTTATTAAGTGTTACTTTTCCTACTGTGTTTTTTCTGTTTGATCTAACAGATACTAAGAAGGATATCTACAATAATGAATGATGACTCATCTACCTGTTCATAATTTTATTAATTTTTACTTTATATAATTTGAATCTATAGAGGAATGCATATTTTTAATTTTTACTTATCATTCCATTGCTGCATTTGTAAATGTATAACAGCAGATATATGCTGTTAAATATGTATATAAACCATAGAACACTTAATTTTGTCAGGATCATTTTGTTTCTTATTTGCCTAATGTAGTTTTTTCTTACCCTTATATTTTCATAATTTTAAATGTAACTCTCACATTCAATATGTTGTGATAGCTTTTACATTTACTAGAATTATATCATATAGTCCATAGTCCCTTGCTCATGATCTCCAAATTCAGGTCTCTGAAAACTGAGAGCTTTTTTATAACTTATTCAGCAGCAAGCCTGAACTCCCAAAGTATGAATAGAGACAAAATCAAGCTGTAACTGACATGAATATCTTTTTTTCTAATGAGTGATAGAAATACTTCTCCTATATAGATCTATTCTTCTCCTTTTTTCTTTGTTTGTGCTATTTTGCTAAACATATTATGGGTATAAATGCCATGAACTCTAAAATACATTGCTATAGTTATTTTATATTATTTGATGACTATTAAGCAACCCATTGAAAGAAAGGAGATCAAAGATATACAGTATTTATAGATTTTGATATATTAATCTTAGTTACTTTCTCTTTCTTGCTTTGGATTAATATTAACATCGTATGTTATTTCTTTCCTCTAATAGAGCTTCCTGTGCCATCTTTGTGCTAGCAATATCAAATACATTTTCTTTCTATGTTACAGACCAATGAAAGCTAATTATATATATTTTGCTTTATAAAACTGTTTTAAATTGGTTAAGAGAAATGTGTGTGTTTGTATGTATGTGTATTTCATATTATAACATTACTTTTACTTTTTTTCTTTGTTTCTCAATTTGATTTAAATTTCCACTTAGGTTTACCTACTTCAGCCTGAAAGTCTTCCAATACCTTTTAATATTTATTGCAACATAGAAGGTGGGTCTACAATGAATGAATTATTTTTAGTTTTTCTATGTTTAGAAATACCTCTTTTTGGTCTTTATTTTTAAGAGTTATGTTTTCTGAATATAATATACTGGGTTGACAGTTCTTTTCTTCCAGAACTTGACTGTCACCCACTGCAATTTGGCTTCCATTGGTTCTGATGAAAAACCAACTGTTCAGGACATTAAAGTTTTGTTTTCTGTAGAGATTTATTTATTTATTTATTTATATTTTTATTTTATTTATTTATTTTGCTGCTTCCAGTCTGACTTTCATTGGTTTTGCTATCATATGTCTTATTATGGGTATCTTTGTATCTATTCTACTTGGAATTTATTTAATGTTTACTTCTCTTGGGAAAAATCTCTGAGCCAGAGTTCTGAAGCTGGAGGTGACGGCCGTGGTTGTCTTCTCCTGAATGGCACTCCTAGTTCACTAGCAGGAAGGCGGGGGCTTAAGCCTCCGGTCTCCACAACCTACCTCTATGAGGAGAGAATGCAGGCTCTAGAACAACAAGGATTATTGTCGTTCTAGGATCATAGAGGATGATGGTATACTTACCAAGGAGAGACCTCCACTCTACAAGTTGGGACTCAGTAGAAGAAGGAAGCCCTCCAAGCCACACTTACTACGAATTTAGCCTATGCAGTTTGGAATTAGGAGAACTGAGGGAGCTAGAGTCTTTGCCCTCCCACTGACGCATCATATCCCTTGACTGAGAACAGAGGCAAACAAAGCCTTGTCTTCTGGGTCACATGCAGTAGAACTTTTATTGTGCCAAGTTGGTGGATAGGACAATTAGAAAGTTTCAGGTAATCCTCCTTTCTGGAGTGCACCATCCAGTGCATTTAATTGCTTACTCTGGTTGTAGGTGAGAGTGTAGGGAGAGGCAAGGGAATGTCTTGGGTAGAACAGTGTGCCTGCAGTCCTTGGTGTAGGCCTTGCCTACATTTCCCATCCCATTTCCATGCTGATAGGAGTTACTGCCTATGGCTAGCAGTGAACTGGACTTGCCACTTCTCTCTCCCATGGTGGCTCAAGGAGGCCAAGTGATGAGCCATCTAACGCAATATAATAGAAAGGAGAGGACATGATTAAAAAACCATTTCTGGTAAACCTCAAAGCAGTCTATTTTCTATTTCCTTATTTTTCTCCTGGTCTTTAGTAGACTCCAACTCCCAAATACACATCCATGGGACAAATCACCTTATCCCCAAGTATTTCACAGTGTTTTTATTTTGTTTGGCAAATTTGTCCTGAAACCTGCTAACCTCCTTAACCATTTTGTAACAGTTTCAAGATTCTAGGGAAAGGAGGCAGTATCCTTTGCTTGTTTTCCAGTTGATCCAGAGCTGCACATCAATTTTTTACTACTTGGACTTTGAGGCATTCTGTTTAATATTAGTTGAATGCATCTCCTTTCCCCTTAGTGCATGAGGGCAAGAATCATTTCTTATTTCTATGTTCTGGGTGCATGGGCAGAATGGGGAGGTTATACTGAGGACCTGTTATGGGTTGAATGTTCTGGCTCCTAGGGAGGTCAATAATATGGAATCTCAGTTGTCAGGCGGCTCAATATTTAGCAGAAGGTGAAAAGGGCCTGGTCTTTTCTCTTGAATTCTGGAATAAATGAACCCAGTTCATCAAGAGTTAATCATATTAATTATATCCACAGTCTCAGAATGGAAGAATGATCTACTATTTTTAACATTATTGCATTCATAACTAATGTGAAACTAGCTTTTCAGCTATGTCTCAAATCCTTTTCTTTTGCTAGGCATTACTGTACTTAAGTGTCTCCCAAAGCAATTGCTTTTCGTTTCTGCTTTTAATACCTTGCCATTAACTCCAGTGTTCTGTTTGGAACAAGGTGATATGTGTGAACTTAGGAATCATGATAGTTAAAAGCTCACATTTAAAGAGGCAGATGCAAAATGGAATTTCATTTCTTTCTGGCATTAGGTTTTTAAGTGTCAGAAAAATAACAATCTACAGAGAGAAATTTTTCAATAAGAGCAGCAACTCTGATATTTTAGTCACAATTCTTTTCAAATCAGCTGAAAATATGAATCTTGGAGTAATGATAGTTTAAAAAAGGATATATAAAACTGATTTAAATCCTTTGACAGCATGTCTACATTCTACAGTATTAAAAAAGGTTTTCTGAGCCATAGATATAAAAAAGATACACCTCTTCCTTAAAAATCATAATGCAGGACCTTTTTCTCTTATATTTTGGCTGTTCATTCCCCCAGAAAGCTTTTCTGTCCTCCAAAATCAAGCCTGTTTACTTGATGTGTATGAGGAAAAAAGTAAAAGTGATTGAGAGACACACACTTTGGGTGTTGAAATGGATGTATTTTAGCATTTACATAGAGAGTGAGAATTTTCCATAGGAATTTCTCATATTTTTGATGCTTTAGAGAATTAGGAGCAAGTTCATGTTGTCACTCAGACCAAAGTCTCTTTTCTTGAAATGGGATAGTAAACTTGTCTGTATCCCAGACGCCACAGCAGATGATTCATACCCATTACCTCTCTTAGCAAGGGAAGTGGCTGGCATGTCCTTCTCATAGGGAAGGACACTGGGCTCAGGGAAGCAAGGGGCACTGAGGTGATCAGTGTCACAGCTGAAGTTTGGTGTCAGACTTTGCTCTTTCTACTCTTACACTGACTTCTAAAAGATTCTTGATTGAGGGGAGTTCTATTTTCAGCAAATCAATATATTAAGACTCACAAACACTAATAATAGAAGATGTTTCTTCACAGTGGTAAAGAATTTTCTAGGCAGTCTCCTTAGATAGCCAGCATCTTTAAAATACTACAGTTTTAAAAATAGGTAATTAAAATAGTAGGTATAATGGTACACACCTATACTCCTAGCTACGAAGTTAAGGCAGGAAAATTCCAAATTTGAAGTCAGCCTGGGCAACTTAGAGACACTTGTCTCAAAACAGAATTTAAAAGGGCTAAATATGTAACTCAGAGCTACCTGGGTTCAATCTCCAATACCACACAAAAATTAAAATATTAATTTTGATTTGCACCCAGCGTTCAAATACACTTTCCATTTAGGGAGCATTTGTATATTTTACACATAATGCTATTAAGACCTAACAGTCATTCTGTAAGGTAGGTCTTATGTTTCTTAAACAAAGAAACTGGGGCACAAAGTACAGGCCATCCTCCTAAAAAGTGGTGAAAGTAGGATCTGAACCAAGTTGTCCGATTCCTGAATTCATGCTTCAAGCAATACACTACATTTCTCTTAGGTGAAACGTCTCCTCAAATGTTCCTGTGACACTCAGAAGCTTCATTCTTTTGAAAGATTCTTTTGCAATCTGGGTCATAGTAAATTTAATTTTAGGCAGGTGCCAACTGAAAGCTGTCATTTGCCCATCATTTGTGAGATGAAGAGATGTATACAATGTGTGATCAGAATATATGGTACATGTTTAAATAAAAAATTATTACAGTGAGAGACACAATGTCATTCATCCTCCTCAAAATACTCCCCCTTGCTTTGAACACATTTATCCCATTGCTCTTGCCACTTTCTGAAGTTCTGGAAGTCCTGTTTCATGTTTTTGCAAGGTATGATCAAAACTATGGTGAATGCTGCTGTCAATCCATCCAATGAAAAGACAGATTCATAAAAATGTTACAGTGTATCCTATCTACCTTATTCCGCAGATCTGGAACCACATGACTTATGGCTCTTGTCCAAAATCAAAATGACTACAAAACTTAAATATTGTGAATCGATTTAGGACACTGAGGCAACCACGACAGCACAACTAAGGACACTCACAAAAGCAGACTCCAAGAGCTGCTTCAGAAAGTGACAAGAAGCAAAGGAGGACCGCCTAAAGTCAATCAATAGCAATGTGTCTTTTACTGTAATACATTAAAACATAGATATTCACCATATTATTTAGATCACATTTCATAGGAAATGATCATTACCTTTGTGGACTTATTTTAATCTGTTGAGGAAATTTACTGAATTCTCTCAGTGTGTCCTAAATATGAACGCCTGCATGTTGAGCTCCAGTGTTGTTTTTGAGTCATTAAGGAAGTGGCCGTGCATGGAGCTCTGCCCACTGGACGGTTTTCCAACATTCCTTCCTGGTTGAAGGAGCCCGGGAAGCAGCTATCAGAATAGAGAGCCCACAATACATTTTTCTCTCTTTTATTCTCCCTGATATTTCACTAGAAAAACAGCCTGTTAAGATATGTTTATCGTAATTAGATATACATTTGAAATTGAGAGAGAGAGAGAGGATGGAGTGAGAGCAAAAGTACTTATTGCCTTGGAGGCTTCTGGCGGCATCAGTGCTGCTGCTGGTTTCCTTGCGTGGGCCTGAAAGAGGCCCCTGAGGATTTGCACCGTGTGTGTGGTCCTGTTCTGAGCAGCACTCACAACCAGGGCTCCCAAGCTGCAGATCATTTTAGATGCTGTTTGGGGCTGTTTTTCTCTCCAGGGAAGCCCACGAGCAGGTGCCGGGAGCTCTGCTGTTTCATTTTCCTAAGAGGCAAAATCTTTCTGAGAATTTAGTGTTCAAATAACAAGCCAAGGATGGTGTTGAGATGCTAATCCAAAGATGAAGGCGCTCGGAAAGTGCAAGACACAGAGAATCTCCCAGCCCCTGGGCGCTCGCTGGTCCCATTGCCTCCAAATCTCATTATTTCTTGTTTAGACTACCTCAGTGGCTTTGAAGTTGTCCCTGCTTTTCCCTAGAATACCCCATTCTATTTTTCTGGGGCCCTTAAGTCAGATAAATTACCCTCCAACACTTTTCAGCTTATCATTCATCCATACAAATCTTTTTAGCGATTCCCTGTTACACACAGAATAAATCCAAATGTGTCGTTATGACAGGAAACTGTCATGTCTCCCTCCCCTCTGAAAGTTCACTCCAGTGCAGTGATTCTCAGCTGGGACATTTCCATCGCTCAGAGAACATTTGGTCATCATAACTCTGAAGGGAGTGGACTAACTGTTAGGAAATAAAGATACAGGCATGTACACACACACACACACACACATACACACACACACACACCCCTCACCCAGGCCTGAGACAGACAGGGTGCTGCACCACACGGAATGTCAGTAGTGCCACGGTAGATGCATGCCAGACTGCAAGCTCTTCCTGGAGGTTTCTGTGCACCTACTCAGCACAGGACATCCTCAACTTTCCAACTTAATACTTATGCATCACTCCTACCTTTATTTCTCCTAACTCCCCAAAACCTTCCTGAAGCTCTCCCTCTCTCCTCTGGATTGCTAGAGCAGGTACTGACCTCATTCCTTTTCTTAAATGTTTTATATTCCTCATTGTATTATATGCTTTGAAGTTTTAGAAATCTATCTTCTCTCTCTCTCTGTCATAGCGCCTGCAGTATCACAGGCCCTATAATAAGTACTGAAAAATATTTGTGGTCTGACTGGACACAGAACAGCAGGCTGTGGACCTCTTTACAGCCATCTCTTTCCACTTGCTATATAATTTGATCACTGCTACTGCAGCGACTGAATCCCTAATATGTGGACTCAAGCACAGTTCCTTTGTTTAAGACAGTGACAGTTTTACAAGGCCTACAGCCCAAGGCATCAAAATGGGATATTGGTGCTCAGGTGTGGCCCTGTCTCTGTCTGTCATGCCTCTTGACCTGCTATTATCCTAAATGAGTGGCCACGTGGAACAAATCACTAACGTGAAGGACAAGGCAAAATTACCAGGAAAGAAAGCATGAAATGCTAAATGTTTTATTTAATCTAGAATGATATGGAAATGTTTCATCTGATGCCAGCCTGCTGTTTTAAACAACCTCAGCCTCATTATTCAGAACCACTAACGTTAATGTATCTTTGCTGTGGATAGCTCGCTAAGTAGGCTAAGTGAACACATTAGTGGGATTGTTTCTGTCCTGGTTGCTGCCTTTCTTACAGATAAATAGTTCAATTTAATTTCATCTACCAAACAAGGACAGAGCACCAAGCGTACATAATGTACATATGCATAGTTCAGGCATAGTACAGTGGACAATATAAGATGCCCAAAGAGATCTCATGTATGGACACTAACCTAAGGTAAATGGCTGCAAAGGTGGGTTCTGTTGGCACTTTAGGGATAGAGTAACCATGTTTATGAGAGGCTAGTGGAAGTCACTTTTAAAATCTTTCATAAAGGAAAAGTAGAAATGTTTAGTTTTTAATTTTTTGAGGCATATTACTTTTATGTTACCACTGTGGCCATCTGCCATGAGCTTGGTGAATCCAAATAACACAAATGCGCCATTTTATAGCTCTAGCATAACACTGGGCTCACTGAACTAAAATAAGTTTCATCAGGGCCGCACTTCTCACAAGTTCTGGGAGAGAATCTATTTCTTTGGCTTTACCTTTGAAGCTGTCCTTGGTTCTTGGCTTGTGCCCTCTTCCTCCATCTCTGAAGCAAACAGAACTGTCAAAGCTCTTGTGCTTCGTTTCTCTGATCACTTTTCTTTCCTCCTATTCCATCTTTAAGCTTCAGTATGATTAGATTTTGCTCCCTTGGATAGGCCAAGTCAATCTAACTGCCTAC
>RJWM01041375.1:0-14791 GCA_004363535.1 Dasyprocta punctata | reverse complement strand
AAAAAAAAATGAACTTGTGTGAAATCAACTTCCTCACAGTAGTTGATTTTAGCCTTTGTTTTGAGATAACTCAGGAGGAGCTAGTTTCCAGGAAACTTGAAACACTGGACATAAACAGTTTCATTAAATTGTACTTATTGTGATATAATTGTGTTGTGTTCATCCAGACTACGGTCAGTTTAAAGGACTGCTTCTCATTGGCCAGCTGTGATTTAAGGATCTTAATAAAATTGTTATATTTAGCTGAGAGCTTAAAGGTTTTTTTTAAGGTGACTGGGCTTTTTCCTCTGATTTGTGAGTTTTCCTTGTTTGGCCTGAGTCTTAAAAAATTCTGATTTAGGGTCGGCTGCAGGCCAGCCAGGCTTCCAGGTTGGTGTCTCATTCGTATTAAAAATAAATAAATAAATAACCGTTAGTACATGTGTGGCCTTGTGATTCAGAAGGCATGGTTTTAATAGAGAAAACCTTCTAAAAACTACTTATTTCTATGAAGAAATTATTGAAACACTAGTTTTTCTCTCCTTCTCTTTGACAAGTCGGGTAACATTAAATAAAGCGCCCAATCTGGAGGTTGATTAACTTAGTATTAATGTACATTTATTTCTGTGTAACCTAGGTTTCTGTGCCAGGTATTTTCTAAAAATGGTTTCAGTTCTTATTAGATGTGTGCAATTTTGAGATGCTGTCAGATCCTTTTTGTTGTCATCATCAGGAAACCTAAAGATGGCAGTAAGGGAAAAATACAGAAGTATTGATTTCTATATATATGCATCTATGCATGTTTTTGTGTAAATACCCAGGATACATAATAAGTTTGACCTATATTGTCCATCCTAAGCACATTATTTTAAAGTTATCTTGGTAATGAAATTATAAGGAAATCTTGATTACATTTCCTCTTTCATGTGCTGCTTAACAAATAATTAAATGTTGCTCAGGACTCTATTTTACATATTAATATGTTTCAAAGCATTAACTGGCTGGATTTATATATATATATATATATATATATATAGTTTTTTTTTTGTTTTTTTTTGTTTTTTTTTTTTTTGCGGCACCGGGGATTGAACTCACAGCCTTGCGCCTACCAGGGCAGGCGCTTAAGCCACTGAGCCAAACTCCCGGCTCTGGTTTTTTGAGGCAGGGTCGCACTATGTAGCTCAGGTCGGCCTTGCGCCACGTTGTAGCCCAAGCCGGCCTCGAACTCACAACGCTCCGCCTACCTCAGCCTCCCGAGTGCTGGGATTAAAGGCGTGTACCACCATGCCCGGCTTGGATTTATATTTTCAATAATAGAAGTAAGGGCATTAAAGAAGAATTACAGGATCTTTTGAACTATATTTTTATTTTATTTTAATTTTTTATGGTACTGGGGCTCAAACTCAGAACCTTGCACCTACCTGGCAGGCACTTAAGCCACTGAGCCAAACTCCCGACCCTATTTTTTTCAAGACAGGGTTGCACTATGTAGTTCAGGCTGGCCTTGCTCACATTGTAGCCCAAGCTGGTCTTGAACTCACAATGCTCCTCCTACCTCAGCCTCCTGAGTGCTGGGATTAAAGGCGTGCACCACCATGCCCAGCTTGAAATGTATTTTTAAAGATCAGTTCATCTCTAGTTGCCCAGTTACTTGAATTTATCAGAGAAAAATATCAAACAAGTGTAAGTATTGAAGGTATTAATTGAAATTGTGGGGCATATATATGTGTCACCTGTTTTTCATATTTCTCTAAATGAGAAAATTAGATAATTTTTCCCTCCTTCCCTTCCTACCTTTCTTTTTGAAATAGGGTCTTGTGGGTCCAGGTTAACCTTGGCCTTGCTATGTAACATAGGCTAGTCTGAAACTTGAAATTCTCCCGCCTCAGTCTCCCAATTGCAGGATTATAGATGTGTACCATCACATCTATCAGGATGATTTTTAAACATTATTCTGTCAGATGAAATTGAGAGTATTATTGAGGTGGACATTCATTTGCTCTTGGATCTTTTTTTTTTTTTTAATGGTAAACCTATCTTCAGGAGCCACAAAAAAAGCCACTGAAAAGAAAAGGCCACTAATTGCAGTTTATTTTCATTGAAGACCGTGAATTTGTGTGTAAAGTTGTGTGAAATATCTTGTTAATTTTGCTCATTCTTCTATATAATCAGAGTATCTCAATATATAATTCGGTAATCTGAAAGATCCAAAATAGTACTGATCTGCAGATCGTCTATAGGAATCGTAAATGATTGCAAATGAATTGTGGACTCCAGATTATCCAGGCATAAAAAATAAAGTGGATCTAATAAAAATGGCTTATTTTTTTCTCTCCAGGAATGTAAATATCATATATATTATAAAATTAGTAGTAATAGGTGCCATTTTGCTAGCAGGAATGCTGATCCATAGAGGTTTTTTGTTTTTTTTTTTTAACATAGAAAGTAATCTAGAAAAGATCTGATATGATAACGGGAATAGAGATTTTTGTCTGGCATTAGGCCTGATTATTCCAAAGAGGAAAGAGTACCTCCCAGGGATCATTGACTCAGAGTCCATACCAAGGTCAGATGGTCAGGGCCCATAAAAAGATGACATAAAACCAGGGGCAGGAAATGTCAAAAGTCAGCCATACTGTGTGATGCAAGTTTATAGGATTCACTAAAGCTCCTTGAAAGGTATTGTGTTCAGTTTCATTCCAAGGTAAAAATTAACAGAAGTGTAGAATCAGAGCAGGTTTCAGAATAGAAAGATGCTTCAGAAATCATTTGATTATCCCCTCTCATTTTAAAAAGAGAAATGCAGGGTAAGTGTTAAATTACTTATGCAAGCTTCACAGTGACAAAAGTAAGACTAGAACACTCTTCATCTATTAAATAATTTAAGATGAATTAAGGTTGGTGCCACACACCTATAATTCCAGCACTGAGACCAAGGCAGGATGATTTTGAGTTTGAGGACATTTTGGGGTACATAGCAAACTGTGTCTGAAAGAACAAAAGAAACAGGTAAGGAAGAAAGAACTTTAACATTTTTGGTAGGAAATGATTTTTATTATGACTGTTATTTTTTAAAATTTATACATAGTAAATTGACCTTGAAAAATAAGTTCTGTGAGCTTTCACACAGCCTCATGTAACTACATTACAGTTCCATTACTCCAGAAAACTTCTTCAGGCTTTCCCTGCTTTGATCAAAACCTCTTGCTACCCTAACCCTGGACCATACTGCTCAGTCCTCCCCTTCGCTAGTTTTGCCTATTCTTGAATGCTGTACAAATTAAATTATTCCTGTTTTGAGGAAAAAAGGAGTATATCCTCTTTTGAGAGGAATTTCTTTCTCTTAGGTTAGTATTTTTGAGGTTCATCTAGATTGTACATGGTAGTGATCCATTCTTTTAATTGCTAGGTAGCACTCTGTTGTGTAATTGCAAAACTGTTTCTTGATCTGGGTAGTAAGCATTTAGTTGTTTCTGCTTTGTTTTTAGGATATCATAAAGCAATTTTAAGTTCACAACAAAATTAAAGGAAAGATATTGAGATAGCCCTGTTCCCATGAGGGTACAGCCTACCTCCCCACCCCGTTATCTACATCCCTCACCAGAATGATGCATGTAATAAACCTACAGTGAGACATTTTCATCCCAGATCCATGGTTTGCACAAGGGCTCATTCTTGGTGTTGTAGATTCTGTCCTTTTGACAGATGCATATGCACCATAATAGTATAGCAGACAGTATGTTGCTGCTCCCAAATACATCTGTGTTCTGTTCATTCATCCTTTCCTGCTTTCCAACCCCTGGTGATCTGCTGGTCTGTTTACTGTTTTCATACTTGCGCCTTTTCCAGGCTGTCATATTTTGGAATCATACCTATGTACTCTTATTCAGTTTGACTTCTTATTTTTTAGTTTTTAGCTATTAAGAATGAAGATGCTATATGGTTTGTTTGGGGGTTTTTTTCTCTTATTTTTCTTTCTTTCTTTCTTTCTTTCTTTCTTCTTTTTTTTTTTTTTTTTGGAAAAAAGGAAAAAAATTACTTATAATAGACCCTGATAGGATATAAAGAATTCACAAAGTTTTTTTTTTTGTTTTGGTAGAATCGAACTCATGACCTCATGCTTGCCAGGCACATGCTGTGCCACTGAGCTATATTCACAAAGTTAATTCCATTTTAATCCTTTTATTCTGAGATAACTATAAATTTGTAGGAAGTTGCAAAGCATGGTACATAAAAACCCACTCACCCAGTTTTTCCTTTATTAGTTACATATCACATCTTATGTAACTACAGAACAATGTCAAAACCAGAAAACTAATAACTGATGTAAAGTCAGTGTATAGTTCTTTGGCATTTTATCACATACATAGATTCACGTAATTAACACTGCAGCCATGGCGATGTAGAATTATTCCATTGTGCAGTGGTTCCCCATAAGCTCCCACCCCAATCCACAGAGGTTGCTGTCCAGAAAGGACCCCTAATAGGTGTCTGCAGCTGTGGAAAGTACCGAATACTGTGTAAACTATGTTATGTTCTGACTGCAAATTTTAGCAACCTCAGCATGCAACTTTTTTCTTTATTTATTGAGAACTTCCACTTTTTCACTTAAGGAAAGCACTTCATAGCTTGTCTTTTACATATCTGCTTGGCTAGCATCACTAGTGTTTAGTGATATCTCCCCTTGCATCCCTTATGTTGGTGATTTCTATCTTCTCTTTAGTCATGCTAGGAGTTTATCGGTTTCGTTAATGTTCTTTCAAAGAACCAGTTTTTTGCTTTATTGATTTTGCTCTGTTTTTTCAGGTTTGTATTTTATTGATTTCTGTTCTTTGTTATTTGTTACTGTCCACTTAGCTTGGCTTAACTTGCTCCTTTTTCTAGCTTCTATGGTAGAAGCTTAGATGATTGCTTTTAGGCATTTACTCCTAATAAAAGCATAGAAAACTGTAAGTCTTCAAAAGCATCTCACAAATTTTGATACACTGTTTTTTTCCTTTCATTCAGTGCAAAATATTTTAAAATTGCTTTTGTGGTTTCTAATTTGGCTCATGGGTAATTTTAGAAGTATACTGCATGATTTCCAAATATTTGAGAACTTTCCAGTATTTTTCTGTTACTGGTTTCTAATTCAATTCCATTGTGATGGGAGAATGTATTGAGTACAGTTTCAGTTCTTTTAATTTGTAAAGACTTAGTCCTGGTTCAGCAGATTGCCTGTCATGATGAATGCTTCGGAGGCATTGTAAAATTTATATTTTGCTGCTGTGGATTGGTGTCTGTAAATTTCAGTTGAGCTAATCAAGTTTTCTTTATGTGTGCTGTGGTATACGTGGCCTTGCAGTTAGTCAGTCAGACAGGAATGATGATGTCTCCGCTTGTAATAGTGTCTTTTCTCCCGTTATTTCTGTCAGTTTTTACCTCATGCATTTAGTACCTTTGGTGCTGTGCACATATGTATTTAGGATTCTTCCATCTTCTAAATACATTAGTCCCTTTTTCACTATGAAATTCCATTATCTCTGATAATATTCTGTTTTGTCTTCTACCTTGTCTGATATCAATATAGCTTTTCTAACTTTCTTAAAATTTCAGTTTTCTATCCTACATTTAACCTATTTTCTTCTTCTTAATGTGGGATTTATACAGCATATATTTGGGGCTTTTTATTTCATTTTTTCTTTTGTTTTGGTTTTTGTTTCTGAGCCAGGATCTCACTACATAGTTAAGGGTGGCCTTGAACTCACTCTGTAGCCCAACCTGACCCTGACCTTGCAATATTCTTCCTGCCTTTGCCTCCTGAGTGCCGGGATTATAGATGTGTGCAACCATGCCTGGCTTTTACTGTGGACCCTTGAATTACAACTGACCTGGCATATGAACAAGTTGGATTATGACTGGAATTTTAGTTTAATTTATGACCAAAGTCTTGTGTTATGACCTAAATGCCGGCTGCTTAGGCTTCCAGATGGTCTCAGATACAAATTAAACCATTATACAGTTCTGGAAAGAATGTTGCCACATCCTTTTCTGTATAGGGTTAATTGAGAAATCCTGGGCCATTGTCTCTTTAAGGACACTGAGATCTGTCTGTATATATGAGAGAGACTTTGAAGGCTGTGTAGAGAAGCCTGAACCTTCATCTGACAACTTGAGTTACAACCAACCCCTCAGGAACAAACTGAGTTCGTAAGTCAAGGGTCCACTGTATTTCATTTAAATTGAGTATTTAGATGATTTATATTTATTATATTACTAATATGGTGAGATTTAAATCTATTATTTTGCTATTTTGTTTTAAGTTAGTTATGCGTTTGGATTTCATTTACTCTCTTGGCTCATATCTCCCCATTTTAATGCTGGTTCTATGATTATAATTGGCCTCTGTAACTTGTAATGCACTTAAATTATATGCCATTTCTCATTCAAGGTAAAAACCTTTACAAGAGTGTTCTTTCATTGTCTTATAATCACTGTATTTTTCTCTGTGAGCTTTATTTTGAATAAATTATATTGCTCCACCTTCATGTTCACTAGTATCTTATTTTCTTTGATATATCTACTATGCCAGTCTACCCAGTGAATTGCATTATAAATATTATAATTTTTTATCTCTAGAAGGTCTACTTTGAAAATCCTCCATTTTACTATTCACTATATTTTGGTTTTCATTTATATCCTTGAGTATACAGCATAATTATCATAGCCCTTTTAATGTCTTTGCCTATTGTTTCTATCATTTCTTGGTTTCTCTTTACTTACCGATATTTATCTGGTTATGAGTCACATTTTCCTGCCTTGTAGAATGCTTAGTAACTTTTTACTAAATCAAATATTTATAAATTTTACATTCTTGAGTTCTTAGTGTTCTATCACTTTAAAGAGTGTTGGATTTTTTTCTTCGAAGGTATTTTTGTTATTTACTTATTAGTTCATTCCTTTCTAGACTTTAAAACCACTTAGAGGTATATCAACAGTAGTGTTTATTCTAGGGCTATGTTCTCCTTGCTTTTATGATGTGGTCCTTCTGGGGTTCCTGCGAATGTCCTTGTATATTCAGTGAAGTTTCTCCCTTCTTATTAGAGGAGACATTTGAACTACAGGAACTTGATCTAATATTAGCTCTGCAAATCATGCATGTTGTACATTGCTGGTAACGCTCTCATTTGAAGTTCTTTCCTGGTCTCAAGAAATTTTATCCTGTGATTTCCAGGTTTGCATGTAGCTAAACACTTGAGAAAACCCTTATTCAGATTACTGAAACTCTTTCCCTCCTTTCTGAATTTCTGCACCATAAATAACAGCCATCTTGGCCTCCTTGCACTTTTTTCTCTGTCTCTTAAAGTCAGCTAGATTGCCAGGCTCTGTTTGGGTTCTCCTCCCTGTACTAGAGTGGAAATTACTTCCTGCTGAGAGCCTCTGGGGTGGTAGGGCTGGCCTTGTTTATTTCCCTTTTCTCAGGGATCCCAGCCCTGCCTTGCCTTTGTCTGAAAATAGTCCTTTTCTTTGTTGTATGTTGTTTTCTGTTTGTTAGAAAAAAATTTCTTGAGAGTTTCCACACATTGCAAAGTATCAGTATTAAAGCTCATTTGAGAATGATTCAAGGTCTGCTTCTGACCATGGGGTAGTAAGCGGTCAAGAGTAATTTTATCCATGATTCCTTTTTTCTTCTTAGTATTGTTATAAATGAGCTTGTGTCCACCGCAGGAACAATGTTTATTTTTTAATTCCAGTAACTCATTACAAACTTTAAATCAGAAATGGATCAGAAGAAAATGACACATTATACCTAGTACATTTCACAAAGCAGAAAAATGAATTTCTTGAATATAAAAATTGCCTCAATATTATAGAATAATTTGAATATAAAAATACTGCTTAACATCTCATTAGAAACATAAAAGAATAAAATACCAGTGGGTTAATAATAAAATGAAGCATTTAAAGTGTTTTAAAATATGCATCCTATAATTTTAGAGGGCCAATTAGTGTTTATTTTAGACCTCATAGGTATATGGTCCTTGTCATAGCTATTGAACTCAGCCTTTGTGGTACAAAAGTATCCATGGGCAATACATAAACAAATGAGTTTGCTGTATCCTTATGAAAATTTATTTATGGGGAAAGAAATTTAAATTCAATAGTTTTGTTTTGTTTGAGATAGAACTTGTTTACATAGTTTAGATTGGGCTTGAACTCGTGGCTTCCCTCTTGCCTCAGCTTTCCAAATACTAGGATTACAAGCATGAACCACCATGCCTAACCTACTACAATTTTTATGTCTCAAAATACTCTTTCAATTTTTTTTTCCCAGCTATTTTAAAATATAAGACCTATTCTTAGCTTGCAGGCCATACATAAACAGGTGGCTGGTTGTGGTTGGCCCAGGGGTCATGACTCTACAACCTCTGTTGACCATGATTAAAAATCTTCCAGTAAATGGTAGAATTCCTAGTACACCAGGATATTTCACTTCTAAATGATACTTTAACTTGAAACTATTTCCTGCTATTAGGTTAAGCAAAGATCATAAAAATTGTAGCCTGCAGGACTGAGAGAGGTTATATAGTGTTGAAGGTTCCATCAGAAGCTGAGTACATGCCTATACAGTAGTCTCAGCTACTTGGGAGGCTTTGGGAAGAGGCTAACTTGAATCCAGGAGTTCAAGACCAGTCTGGGCAAGACAGCAAGACCCTATCTCAAACAATTGCAAAGGTTGTATCAGAGGTCCTTAGCCAAATAGAGAATTGGAAGTAGTATCTACTTTATCTTACTCCCAACTTGTACCTTTTTTGTTTTTAATCATGTAAGGCTAAATTTCTTCCTTCTTACTTTGTTTCAGTATGCCTGTCATCAGTAATCCAAAATTAGCACATATTTCTGTACCCTAAATTTAGTTATTTTGTGATGAAATTTGCCTAGCTTTAAAGAACAGAAAGTTGCCCCACTTTGTATCATTTTTAACTTGATTCCTGCATTTGTAAAATATCTTTCCCACAATACAGTTAAAACACAAAATACATTCCAAAGAGCATTCTTTTCATTCACCTATGTGGCTTAGAGTTCTTAGAATTTATTTTTTGATATCCATGTGAAGCAGGATTGATATTAACAGAGTACTGATTTGTTTGGTGCTGTATCCATATCATTAATTCAAACCACATCTTAGAAGAATGATTATGCAGTCCTTATTCCATAACCTTAAGTGTATTTCCTTTCCTTTCCTTCTCTCCTCCTCCCTCCCTTCCTACTTTAAGGTATTAATTGAAGTTGTTGTTAGACAATAGCCAAAATCTAGTGCCATGGATGTTCTGGTGTCTTTAAATCTGCTGTTGGGTTGATGAGTGAATAGCACAAGATTGCATATAGTTATTAACTCAGATTAGTTTTCTGCTTGTGTATCTTCATCTTGTTTCCCCAAAACATTGGGACACAGTCCAGAAAGAAAATTGGAGACTTAATTCTTTTTCCATGTAGAGAGAAGAGCCTTTGTTTTCAGATAGAGAATAAAAAATAAGGATTTGTTGGCTATAAATGAATAGAAAGTCAGCACCCATAGAGAATTGGCAATGTTAGTAAGAAATTGAAAATGTAGTTGTTATTGCATGGGAATAATCAGTAAATAGATTTAAAATCAGGCTGATTTGGGGGTTAGGGGTGGTATTGGTTCTTAAGAAACTTTTCTCACAAATTATCTTTTCATCATTTTAATAGTTCAGAAACTTTTTTTCCATGACCATTATACACTCCTACCTTTCTACTTGTGTGCCCTATGTGTGGAAATTTCTTGTGCTACATACAGCTCATTTTCTTTGGTTTCAACTTGAACATCATCTGCTCAAAGGACTTTTCTTGGTGCAGTACTTGAAACAGCATCCCCATCTTCCCAATCTCCCTTAAATGCCTAGTTTTTTTCAGGGCACTCTCCATCATCTAAAGTTAGTTTCCTTAGTTTCCCTGAGAGGGGAGATCTTGACTTCTTTGTTCTCTCTTTCTCTAGTATGTAGAACATTGCCTTTCATTGCAGGTCCTACACATGTAACTTATAGCTGGTTGATTGAAAAGATGAATAAGTGAAAGTGTGTCTTTTGTAAGATTTATGGAAATAGCTGGCAGGCTGACACATTGTGAACTGTCAAAAAGGAATTCAGTGAGTATAACTACCTGAGTTCATTTCATCATAGTTCTACTTATTTTTCAAGCATTTAACCATATTATAGTTCTATGAATGTCATTTTAGAAATGATTGTTTTATGCATTTAATGTTTTTAATTTTGTAACAATTTTAAACTTAAAAACAAGTTTTAGGAATACTTTTTTCCTGAATTACTTCAAAAGTTGTTCTCATTGTATCCCGTGTCCTATGAATAGAATGTATTTTCTCCAAACCCATTCTCACATTTAAGCAAGATAAAACAATAAAAACAGGAGTTCAAAGTGGAATGCACAACCTCTACACCATGTATGCCAGTTATTCGGCATTCAGTGGTATCAACCCCAAGAGAAAAGGGAGCCTCAAAATCTGCATTTATATTTCTTTTAATTATTAACTTCACATGTGTTAGAGGAAACTTCATAAAGTCTAGGCGAAAAATACCATTTACAGTGGAAAGAATATTTCAGCAACTGTTAAGCTGATATTTCTGACCAAATTTGAAGTTAGAGTTTTTTTTTCTTTTTATTAACACATCAAGGTTTTCATAGCAGTTTCAGAAAGGTTGCACCTTAGCAGTAAAGATTATGTTCAAGGCCTCAGTAAGGGATTTCAGAACTAAGGACAAAACTGAAACATACACTCCCTAACAATTATGAAACTAAGCATCCAGAAGTTCAAAGTATCTGCCAGCATTTTAACTGTCTATTAGAAGGGAAATCTATTCTTCAATCAGAGATAAAATCTAGAGTGTATACAGTATATCATCCATATTGTCCAATGTATAATAAAAAATTACTATACATGTGTCTTAGTTACTTTAAACTTGTTGCTGAGACAGATGCCCTGATGCCCAAAATTAGGGAAGGAAAGGTTTATTTCTTACAGTTCATGGGGATTTTGGTCCATACTCAGTTGGTTCCAAGGCAGCAGGGCATGGTGGGGCTGCCATTTATGGCTGCCGCCAAACAGCAAGCTGAGTGAACCAGCGAGAGAGAGAGGAAGATGTGCCCTCCTCCCCACCCTTACACTGTATGTTGGCTCCACCCCTGGACAGGTGTAGCACTCACATGGCCAGTTCCAGTACTAGACAGCAAACCAGTCACAAATGCCAGACTCAGCCCCATCCAATATTACATGAGGCTTTGTCGGGGGCCATCCTACCAATCACACTATAACAACATGCAAAGAAGTTGAAAAGGATTACTCATAGATAAGAGAAGAAGGGATCAGTCTAGATGTTGTAATCAGAGATAGTAGTATAAAAAATCAGCTGTTATAGAAAAGAAACTTAAAGGGAAAAGTAGACATAATAAAAATACATAATTTCTCTATAGAGACAAGTAGAAACTTTTTAAAGGAAAAAATACAAAACTAGACATATTACTTGAAATGAAGCGGATACACTTAAGAAATTATATACAGTATAACAGAGGATTAGTTGCTGATAAATCAATAGAAATTATTCTATTTAAAGAACAAAGAGAAGGCTTTAAAAAAGACTAGATCATTGAAGAATGACTTGCAGGATAACGAATGGTCAAATGTATGTATAATTGGAACCCAAGAGGAGAAGGAAAATAGAAAAAAATGTTTTTGGAGAGATAAGGGTTAAAAATTTGTTTGGCAAAACAAAACACAACAACAACAAAAACCTAGCTTCAGGACCAAGAAATTCAGTGAACTCCAAGTAAAATAAATATAAAGAAAACCAAATCTAGATATAAAATAGCTATTCTTCTGAAAACCAAGGATAAACAGAAAATTTCAAAAACAGCTAAAAAATGTAACTAGGTAAAATAATGCTGGCTGCCTTGGTATAATGAAAACCAAAAAAACCATAGGATGATATCTTTAAAGATTTACTTAAAAATCTAGCTGGGCGTGGTGGTGCATGCCTATAATCCCAGCATGAAGGAGGCTGAGGCAGGAGGATTGGCATGAGTTTGAGGCCTGCCTGGGCTACATAGTAAGTTCAAGGCCAGCCTGAATTTTCAGACATAAGAAGATCTGTCTCAAAAAAAAAAAAAAAAATCTAAAACAACTTTCATTTTAGCAATCTGTAACTCAAAAATGTCATTCAAAATTGAAAAATTAGGTGTTCATTATCAATACAGTATGCATAAAAATGCTTAGAGGTTTTAGACCAAAGGTCAATAATATCAGACATGAAAATAAAAACCACCAAGAATGATGAAATCAAAAAGATAGGTTTTTTTCTTCTAATGGTTTAAAAAGCAGGCTGATTTAGCTGCTTGTGGTAGCACACGTCTATACTGCTAACAGTCTGGGAGGCTAAGGAAGAAGGTTCACAAGTTCTAGCCCACAGTTTAGCAATTTAGACTCAAAATTAAAAAGAAAAAAAGTTTCAAGAAAAAGCTGAGTTCATAGCTCAGGGCAGAGCCCTTGGGTTCAATGACCAGTAATAGATGGGAACTGGCTTTTATAACAAAAATTAGAGCACTTTATTGTGGAGTTTTGTAATACACATAGAGTTTTAATATATAATAAAATTACCAAAAAGGATATTATAGTATATGAAATTATATTATTGCAGGTTTTATGCTTGTTCAGTATAATTAGTAACAAAAATACCTTTTTTATTAATGTGATCATATAGTAAACCTCTATGTATTAAGTAAACTGTGATCATTTGAGAATGCATATTGTAATTCTTAGAATGTCACCCATAGAGCAATTAAATTAAAACATCAAAAATTAAATTAAGGCAGAAAAGGGAGAAACAGGAACAAAACAAAATAAAAAATAAAAACAATAGAAATATAAAACATCAAAGTGGTAGTTTTGAGCACAATCTTTTCAGTAGTTATATTAAATGTAAATGGGTAATATAAATGGAATAAATCTCCAATTAAAAGTCAGAGATTGCCAGACTGGATAAAAATGTAAGATCCAACAATATCTTGTCTATGAATCACGTACTATCTAAAAAATAAAAATTTAATTAAATACTTTTTTTAATTAAACACTCTTTATAACTCTTGCCTCTTACGCTTTTGAATGAGCTTTCGAAGACTGTATTATGATGGAACATTTACAAGTCCAAGGATAAAATATTTAGTACCAAACATGTATTAGGGGATAGTAAAAAGATCTGGATCTTCGGTCTTACTAGTAGCCAGATATCTGCCCTTGGAAATTATTTCTCTATCACAGTGTACTTTTCTAGGTTATTAATATTTGTATATTCATATGATCATTTTTTTCATGTTCAGAATAAAAATAAAATTGGAATAAGTTGCATTTTTCTTCCCTAATGGCTTATGATATAACACACACCAATCATGAAGTTAGTGAGTTTCACTGCAACATTTACATGCAGGCATGTTTTGTGATCAGATCGTGTCCACCTCCCCTTTTGCCTTCTCTTGCCCTCCCTCTTCTATCCTGCCTCC
Source organism: Dasyprocta punctata (assembly GCA_004363535.1). Lineage (NCBI taxonomy): Eukaryota > Metazoa > Chordata > Mammalia > Rodentia > Dasyproctidae > Dasyprocta > Dasyprocta punctata. The sequence goes on along the minus strand of RJWM01041375.1, from coordinate 1,243 downwards.
AAGCCCCTACCTCTTCTACTTTCAGGTTGTTTTGTTTTAATTTTCCACATGTGCGAGAAAACATGTGGTACTTGTCTTCATGTACTTGGGTATTTTACTTGACTTGATAAGCTCCAATCCTATCCATTTTCCCACAAATGACAGGATTTCTCTGTTCTTTATGATTGTCTAATACGCCTTTGTGTGTGTGTGTGTGTGTGTTGTATTTTCATTAACCTTTCATGATTTGATTGGCTCTTAGGCTGATTCCATCCATCTCTTTGCAATTGTGAATGGTACCACAATAATCATGGGCATGCAAACTTCATTTCCCTCAGATACATACTCAGGAATAGGAGAGCAGGGTCATATGGTAGTTCTATTTTTAGTTGTTTTTTTGCATCCATACTGTTTTTCACCACGGCAGTACATTCCCATCAACAGTAGATAAGGGTTTCTTTGTTTCCACTACCACCTCAGCAGTTAGTTTTGCTTTGATTTGTTTGTTGGTTTTTGGGCTTGTTTTTGATAATAGCCTATTCTGACTAGAATAAGATAAAATCTCAGTGTACTTTTGATTTGGATCTCCTTAATGCTTAAAGATATTAAACATTTTTTCATGTAGTTGTTGGCTATTTCTACTTCTTTTGAGAAGTGTCTGTTGGAATCATTTGTACATTTTGTTTGGATTACTTTTTCTTTTGTTGTTAAGCTGTTTGAGTTCTTTGTATGTTCTGCATACTCATCCTCTGTAAGTTGGATAGTTGGCAAAGATTTTCTCCCATTCTGTAGGATGTCTTTCTACTCTGCTGACTGTTTCCTTTGCTGTGCAGAAGCTTTTTAATTTGATGTCAAGTCTTGCTTTTATTCCTTAAGCTGTTGCAGTCCGATTCAGGAAGCTGCTGCTTGTGCCATTATCTAAGCTGCTGCTTGCTCCATTATCTTGAAGTGGTTCTCCTATATATTTTTTAAAAATGGTTTCAGTTTCTGGTTTGTCTTTAACCTCTTAGCTCTATTTGGAGTTGATTTTTGTACAGGGGAGAGATAGGGGCCTAGTTTCAGGATTCTACATATGGATACCCAGCTTTCACAGCACCATTTGTCCAGGAGGCTGTCTTTTCTCCAGCATGTTTTTGGCATCTGTGGCAAGAATCAGTTGGCCGTCAATGTATAGGTTTTTTCTGGGGCCTCTATTCTATTCCATTGGTTTATGTCTGTTTTTATGGCAAAATCATGCTGCTTTTATTTACCATGACCTCTTCAT
>RJWM01041374.1:0-14926 GCA_004363535.1 Dasyprocta punctata | reverse complement strand
TGACCAAGAAGTTTAGTTTTCCCCAACAACCACCCCGCCAAAACAAACAAAAAAAAAAAGATCAAGCAAAGTATTTCAACAAGAATTACTAAAGGAAGACACTGGAGAACAACAAAGAAACCACAGAAATCCTATTCAGCACAGAAACCCACACAACAGCTCAAACAGAAAACTGAAGGAAATAACTTATCTCCTCAACTACAATCCCTGTTTGGGATCAACCTAAAATCAAGGACTTCCTCTTGTAGGAAATAGGTAAGCATGAGGACCCCAGCAGCTTCCATCTCTACTGCAGACACCTACAGTCTTCACTACTGGAGGTTCCTGCAATCCTTAGAGGACCTCAGTGCAGTTGGTGCTTCCTAAAATTCACATGTGGAGTTAGCTGGAGAAGAAACTAAAACTATCCTGCCCTGATGTCTGCTGCCCTGGTGCACAACATCTTGTTACTACAACCATTGCTAAATTATGTTCTTCCTCGGAAGCTTTGACATCAACGTACTGTCTCCCCCTGAGCAGAGATGTTGCTCTGTCTTACATTCAAGATCAAATTATCACAGAGAGTATCTATTCTTGAGTCTAGTCACTGGTGTATCCCCTCCTTAAGGTAAAACTGAAATGGTACCTCACCCTCTAGAGATTCAGAAACTAGATGTGCTAGAACAGTCACCCAGCATGACAACTGAGGTAGCATCCACTTAGGGAGCATTCCTGAGTGTCTCATGCCTCTAGCATACTAGAGTAGTTGTACCTCTTGACCCAGAGAAAATGCTATGCTTTACACTTCAGGGATGTTAGGCCTCTCAAGCGCCCCCACCCCACCACCACATGCCAACAGCAGCAGAGTAAGGTAGCACTCACATCTTCTGGTGGTTCCAAACCTTTGGCACACTGAAGCATTTCTGCCTCTCAGAGCCATAACTGACATAACACCCCATACACAAGTATTCACATACTTTATTTACTCATATACCCTCACTTTCTGAGGCTGAACATTGTGGAAGCTTATGTCAAAACTTTTGCTGACTTGTGCCACTCTAGTTTCCAAGACAACCACAGCATTCCACCTACTTGAAATTGGACCAGTTCCACTCCTGTAGTACAAGATCCTGAGGCCTTTGCTGTTTAAGCCACCACTGAATCCTGTTGTCCCTGGGACCTTACTGATCTTATTTCTGACCTCACAGAATCTGCATTGTTGTCATGTACCAAAATCCCAGAGGTCAGAGTCACCACTGCAAAGAATCACATGCTCTATTGGTTCCAGATCCTAAACTACAACCTTAGCCCTCTCACTAGGGTATAAATTCCAAGAGCTGTACCACTGCAGTGCCTTGAACCTAGGACTCAGTCACAGCTATATCCCGTGCCCCTGGGCCTGGGCTGCTGAGTTACGCTTCAAAGCAATAGACCTCAGCTTAGTTGGAGAACTCCATTCACTTGTGCCCTGGAGAATGAGGCGGCACTTTAATCTCTAGGTGCTAACAATAGTTTTACAAGACCCTGAATCCAGAAAACTAGCTCCGAGTCTGACCTAAACACCTGGGTTCTGGATTTCAATGTTTTTGTGGCTGCCTGTGAGCCATGTTGTACTCATCACCAAGGCGGGTCCCCATGGCCAGGAATCTCCACTTTGTGGAATACGAAAACCAAGGATGCTTAAAGTCTTCGTTAGCATTTACATGGCTACTGTCACTGTTAACTACCCCTGTAGCCTCATCCTCTGTGGTCCTTGTGCTCATCACTAACATTGGTCAGCTGAAGAAACTGCATAAAGACAGCATCACAACTTACATATGAAGCCAGAATCACTGTCCCCTGTCTAATCAGCATGATACTCAGATGCAAGTGAAAATCTTTTCTTATGTATCTTTCCCGAGAAAAATGTAAGGCATATGTCATCATGTACCTGAAGTGCTCCTTTTGGGTTCCTAAGACTTTCACCAAGTCAAGGAGACTTTGCAAGCAGATGAGAACCATAATGTGTGGATACATACGATTTGAGAGGTACTGGGAATAAACAAACTAGAGTCATGCTTAGAAGTTGCCTTTCTGCTTATATATTAGGTCAGTAGTTTCTTGGAATGCTGGTGATAAAATGGAGCAAACAAAGCTGATGATGTCACAACTATGTATTTTTATCTATAAAATCCCATTCCTGTAATAACCTACTATTAAGCACCTCATCTTACTAGTTTCCATGGCTATTGTTGAGTAAGAAACTCTTACGGAATTTTTCTGAGCAGCACCGTTGGACTCATACACACTTCTTGTGGATTTTCCCTCATGAGTAGGTTATCAATAACTCACTGCTTTCCACTTATTGCCTTAGTAAAATTTATCTCTCATAAGCAATGTCCAAAATTCTTTTGGTTTTGCCGTTTGTTTTACCTCTCTGAGATTGCTTTACACTCCGGGACACCTGAACCACACACTCTAAAAGAGCCATGTTATAAAATTTGTAACTGAATTCAAGGACAAAACAGACATGAAAAAGTAAGGAACCACGATTCCACCAAAGGAACACAATAATTCTGTGATCATTGACCATGAAAAATACAAACTTAACTAACTGGCTAAAAAATATAAAATAACGAATTTAAGGAAACTCAGTGAAATTTTCAAAAAGTACACAGAAATCAAAAATTCAATAAAACCAAGAAAAGAATTTATGAACTGAACTAGAAACTCAAAACACAATCAAAATGTAAGGAACCAAGAATCTATTATGGGATTGAAGAATTCAGTCAATGAAATAGAAAATAAAATTGACTGCTTCAGTGGCAGATGAAGTCAAACAGAAGAACAAATCTGAACTTGAGAATAGGTATTTTGAAATGTCCTGATAAGAGGCAGGAAAATAAGTAGGATGAAGGCAAACTACAGGATTTTTGCGACACCATTAAGTGAAAAATATTTACATTATGGTAGCTATAGATAAAATGACAGACAGAAATATTATTTAATAAAATAATTCCTGAAAAATTTCCATGTGTTTAGGGAGATATAAGCATCCAGATCAATGAAACTTAAATGTTACCAAATTTGCTCAAGAGGATGAGGTCCTCTCTGAGGCACATTTTTATCAAGCAGTCAAAAGTTAGAGACAAAGAGAGATTTTGAGAGTATCAAAGAAGTATTAAGTCACAAATTTAAAAAATCTCCAGTATATTATCAGCAGATTTTTCCATAAAACTTGCAGGTGAAGAGAAAATGAGACAGTACACTTACAAGGAAGTATAAGGAAAAGAAAAAAAAAACAAAAAAACAAAAAAATCCTACCAACCAAGAAGAGTATACATAGCAAAGCTGTCTTTTGAAAGGAAGGAAGGAGAAATAAAATAAATTGCAGACAATCAAAGTATGAGGGAATTCCTTCATGTTTGACAGCCGTAGAATTTTGCTTCCATGAATTCTTCAAGTAGAAGTAAAAATATTGTGTTTATTTTCATGGATACATATGAATGTACAAGGCCTATTTATGGAAAAAATAATCAAATACAGAATACCTCAATTGTGTAATGGTGGTGTGTACATCACATAGATCTCTAGTATAAAGGTAAAAAATCAAAAGGAAAAGTAGCTAATACTACAATAAGTTGTCAAAGAATGCACAATAGAAAAAGATGTAAATCATGGCAGTAAAATTTTACTCCCCTTGCACAAATCATGTGTGCAAGGGTAGTAAAATTCCAATTTTGTGTGCAACAGAATTTAAGTTATTATCAGTTTAAAATGGTAGATTACACCTGTAAAATGTTTTTCATATGACTCATCATAACCACAAAGCAAAAGTCTACAGCAGACATACAGATGAGAAAGGAATCAATACTTAGTGATACAGAAAAATATTGATTCAGTGGACACCCAGCAAGAAAGAACATAACAAAAGGAGTTGCAAAACAACAAGAAAACAACATGGAAATTGTTAGTCTTAAACAATCAATAATATTAATTGACAGTTAGAAATATTAATAATATTAAATGTAATTGAATTAAGATCTCAAAACACATAGAGTGGTTGAGATTAGACAAAAGTTACAAAATCTTACACTAGACACATGTACTGTTTAACAATATACATAATAAGAAAGTAAAGGGATGGGAAAAGGTACTCCAGGCACCTGATAAGCAAAAGTGCAGATGCAATCATTTGTAAATCTTTTAAAATATAATTCAAATCACATTCTGAGAGGCAAAGAACATCCTAATTTAATATCCAAAGCTAATATATCAAGAGGATACAACAGTTATCTTACATGTTCACTAAAATTGGAGCACCTAAATACATGAATCAATGTCAATTTGTAAAAAAAAAAAAAAAAACATAATAATGAAATAATAATAGGAATTTTAAATCTGTCATTTTCAAAATGTGATCAATCAAATAGGCACAAAGTTAACAAGGAGATACTGGACTTGAATTGCATCACTGATCAAAAGGAATTAATGGACATACATGGACCTTTCCATACTATAGCAAAATAACACGTTTTCCTCATTTTTCATGGAAATTTCTTAAGGTTAATCATGTTAGGCTCAAAACAAGCTGCAATGAATTTAAGAAGACTCAAATCGTATTTTACATCATTTCAGTTAGATACCAATGTAATAGTAGAAATCTTAGAGAATTCACCAACATTTAGAAAGTAAACAATAGTTTCTTGAACAGCTAATGAATCAAAGAAGAAAAATTGAAAGTTATCTAGAAGCAAACTAAAAAGGTAACACAATAAATCAATATCTATGATACAGTAGCAGCAGTAATGAGGGAGAAGTCTGTAGTAATAAATGTCTACATGGAAAAGTAAGAAAGATTCCAAAGAAACAATCTATTAGTTTGTTTCAAGGAACTAGAAAAACAAAGCAAAGTAATTCTAACATTAGTAGAAAGGTATAATAAAAATTTGAACAGATATTAGTCAAACAGTGAAAACATAAAATCAATAAAGCTACATATAGTAATAAAAACTTTTAAAAGTTTAATAAAACCAACAAAATCTTGGATAGTTTAACTAGCAAAAGAAAGTATTCAGATCAATGAAATAAAAAATTGAATGAAATATAGCAGACTGCAGAAATAGAATTATAATGGACTATTCAAATTAGTACTGCAAGCACTATTAAGAAAGTCTGATAAGAAAAAGAAACAAAAAGCATTAAAATCATAAAAGTATTAAAATTATCTTTATTGTCAAATGATATGATCCTACTAGGAAAAACACGAAAGATTCCATAGCAAACTACTAGAATCAATTAATAAGTAAAGTTGTAGAACACAAAGTAAATATATACAAATCAATACTACTATTATACCTAATATTGACCTAACTGAAAAAGAACTCACAAAAACAAACCTATTAATAATAGCATCAAAAATTCATTGAAATATTTGGGATTGAAGTTAGTTAAGAAGATAAAAGATCTTTTCACTAAAAACTGTAAAACATGATGAAAGAAATTAGACATGTATAAGTGGAAAGATATCTTATACTTATGTATTACAAAATTTAATAATTTAAAAAATGTCCATACTACCAAGGCAATATACAGACACAGTTCAATCCTTATCAAATTCTAGTGGCATTCTTCATGACAGAAGAAACATAATCTTAAAATTGATAATGAAATGTAAAGCTCCATAAAAGCATAATTTTGAGGGGAAAAAGTAAGTTATAAGAATTATACTGTGTTATCTATTTTAAACTATATTACAAAACTATCATCATCAGAACGGTATGCACTGGCATGAAAATAGAAGCATAGACCAATGGAACAGAGAGCCCAGAAAACATGCATAGTCAAAGAATTTTTGACAAGAGGAGCAAGAGGATATAATAAAGAAGGGATGACATCTTCAGTAACTAGTACAAGAAAACCTCAATTTCTGTACGTAAAAGGGAAAAATCAGGTGTTTACTGACACCACACAAAAAGATCAACAAAAATGGATTAAAGAACTAAATGTGCAGAAAAAACACTAAGACTCCTAAGAGAGAAGATGGGAAAAAGAAAATTTCCCTGGATGATCTTTTTACTGGTACTATTTCAAAAGCTCAGGCCACAAAGGCAAAATAAATATATGACCCTACATAAAACTAAAATATTTCTGCATAGCAAATGAAACAATGAAGAAAGTAAAAAGACAGGTTATGAAGTGGGAACAAACATTCATATATCACATATCTTATATGTGGTTAATGCAAAAAAATTAAAAAGAAGTCAAATAACTCAGTAGAAAATGGTGCGATTAAAAATGGGCAAACAAAGTATGAAACCTAAGGTTACTATGTTAAGCGAAAAAAGCCAGACACAGAAAGTCAAATAAACATGTTTTGCCACATTCATAGCAACTAAAAATTAGATAACTATACTACTAATCTCCATTAGTTCATAAAAAACAACAGTTTGTGTTTTCATTGTTTGCTTGTTTGATCATTTTTTCCAGGCCTAAGTCTTATTTGAACAGTTACTTTTAAGATAACAATATGCAGTATATTAACTAGTATTAATTTCCTATTTTTTGAAATTTGGTATCTTTTTTTTTATTTAAGCGAAGAAAAAACAGAAAAAAAGACATATAAAACAAGACATCAAGCAAAAGAGATAAACAAATGACTAGAGTAAATACACAACAGTAATATTGCAGGTTTACAAAATCGGATGATAGAAACTTGACAATCGTTGCAATATTGCGTATCGTTATTTGGTATCATTTTATCCTTCTTTTAAATTTTTTTTTAAATAGTTGACCTTACTGAAGAATGAAATGGAATCATGTTGTCTGGAAACTGAGAAGAGCACAGGAAAGGAAGGGCAAGACCTATTAAAAAAGGCATCACCAAAGAACAGTGAGAGTGAGAGAGGAGGAATTAGTTCTGGTGTGTCTGTAGCACAGTGGTGTAATTTTTGGTTAACACAATCTATGATGTACTTCAAAATGATGAGAAAATTCCCAATGCAAAAAGATTAGTGTTGGAATAGATGGAAAATCTTGTTACCTTAATTTGATTATTATACATTGTATACATGTACTGAATTTATGCACTATACTTCATTAAGATGTATAAATATTATGTCTTCATTAAAAATATAATTAGAAAAATGGGGAAAAAGACATGAATAGACATTTCTTCAAGGAAGACATAAATATGGCAAACAGGTGTGCCAAATAACAATCAACATCATTATCAGAAAAAGGAAAACCTAAATCAGTATAAGATTTTGGGATGGCTATTATGAAAAAAAATTTTAAAAAATGTTAATGAGGTATACACCAACAAGGAACTCCTGTACGTAGTTAGGAATCACTCAAATGAGTATAAATGCTATGTAAAATAATACAAATATTTGTAAAGAAACTAAAAATAGTATCATATGACCCAGGTAGCCCTTTTCTGGACATATACCTAAAGGAAATACAATCACTATCTAACAAAGACATGGGCACATCCATGCACATTGTGGCATCATTCACAATAGCCAACATCTGGAAACATCCTAATTGACAGAAAACATACAGAGAAACTGTGCCACTTACGTACAGTGGAATATAACTCAGTCCTAAAACAATGAGGTCCTACCATTAGGTACAGCATGAACAAGTCTAGGTAACACTATGTTAATAATGCTTTATAACGTTAATGAGTGAAATAATCCAGACACTAATACAAAAATATTACCTGACCTCACTTATATGTAGAATGTTAAAAAAATTAATGGACTACAAAAATACAGAAGTAGAGGAAAAGACAGTGGTTTACAGGAGTTGGCAGAGGAGAAGATGGGAAGATGTTAGTGACAGGATACAAAGCACAAAACATGAAGCAGGAACAACAAACAGATGTAATGTAGAATGTAAGGATGTTGGGTAATGAAAGTGTACTGCACATAGAATTTTTGCTAAATGAGCAGATTTTAGCTGATCTTACTACAAAAACAAAAATAAATTGGAAACTATGCTAAGGGATGGTCGTGTTAGACTATTGCTCCACAGTAAACTTTTCACTGTTTCTCATAACATCATGTTATATGCCTAAGTACACACAATAAAATTTATTTTAAAAATAAACTGTACATACATATTTCAACTATTTAAAAAGCCTTCAGACATCATTTAGAATTTTATAGAACTCTTGATGACTTGTTAATGTAACAATCTTTTATGCCACAAGGCAATATAATTTATCAATGATAATTGCATACTCTTTTATATACTCAGAGATATGGCCAAATCTCACAATAAAAATAAATTACTATACCTCTTTATACTTATTTTTTATCTGTCTATCTCTGTGTCTGTTTATCTAACCATTCATCCATCTTTTATCTCTCCTAATTTTAGGCCTTAATCACATTTTTTCCTTGCTATTTTACTCAGGAAAATTAAACTGGTAAAACTGAGGGCTTAAATTCAGACCATTTTTAATAGAACTTTTTGCTTCCTCCCTGATCCTCGTAACTAGATCCTCTCTGTTTACTCCCTGACTGATGCATTTCAGCAAATGCTTTTTTGTTATGTAAGCTTCTAGCAGAACATCTGCACATTTTTTCTATTTTCAGTATTTTCTTTTACTTTATTTTTATCTTTATACCGCCTTTTCTTTTAAATCTCTAGCTTTCTTTTTCATAAGGGAGTTATGAGCCTGTAACTACTGTTTTCTGAGGAAATGTTATTTTGTTTTGTTTTTTTAAATACCTTATTAATCATACCTTGAGAATCTTGCACATAATCTCATAAACTGAAAATGTTTTCTCTGCTCGGGTCCAGTCCCAAGTGGTCACCTTTAAAAGATGAGAAAATAATATTTTATTTGCTTTAGAAAGATGGTTCCTACTTCTTCTTATTTAATTTGTATGATATGCTACACAATATAAGTGAAACTTACACAATGTATCTGTTTTGCCTCCCAATTAATGAAGTTATTCTGATAAAGATCCCTGTGCTGATTTTCTCTATTCCAGATTTTATCACTGTTCTTTTTTTAGCAAGTATTTTATAGTATATACAAAAATTTCAATTTGCCTCCAATTTTTGTAAGACTTAAAAAATATGTGTTTCCTCTACATTTAAATTAGGTATTTATATTCTACATAAATAATTTTTTCTTGAATTGCCATCAAACACAGAAGAAACATCAGATGTCAAAATTGGCTTCAATTTTTAAAAACACATGATTTCTATTGAGAAATCATTCCAAAATGCCTTAAAACATTGTGAAGACCTCAACACTATGAACGAGTTGGTTTTGTATTTATGTTTCATATATTAGTCCAATCGAGAAATTATTCAAAGTAGGAACATAATAAAAGATATAAACATTAAAGTTGTTTTGTCTTTCCTTTCTTGTGTTTTAAAGTTTATATAGACATAGACACTCAAAATAGCAAGTCAGACTTAGAATTCTTAGTTCTCTGTATTATTAGATTTGTTGGTGAATGGGTTGGCATTTAATGTTCACATTTAGCTAGTATTTATTGAGCCTACTGTTCAGGAAGGTCAATGTTTCCAAAAGCAAAACTCTATATGTAGTAAATAGCTATGTATACTTAGTACAAATACCATTGACTACAATATAGCAGATTATCAATGATATCACTGATTAATTTATTGAGATGGTCACAACACAGATCAATGTACTGTGACAGTCATAAGTGATAGCTCACAGACAGTATTTCCGATTTTTGCCAAGGATAGGATCTGATAATTTAAACATATAACACAACAGAAACGCTTCACTAAATTAAGATAGATTTAATAATAACTAGGGAAATGTGATTATTATGAGATATACTTATTACTTGTTAAGAATAAATTAAATATAATTTTTAAAATATTACTACTACTTAAAAGTGACAAATTAAAAACAGCTCTAAAATTTTAATTGAGAATATAAAATTAATAACCTAATTCATTATGTCTAAAGAAATTTTTAAAGTCATTAAACCCATCCATATTCATTTCTTAATACAACTATTTCTTTAATTTTTATTCAATTAACAAAATACGGTGATATAGCTTGAGAATGTTTTTTAAAATCTTGCCAGTGGCTTTGTGGGGTCTTTAACAGCATTATTATTTGATCCATTGCTTTTCAGGGTCATGATTTATACAGAAATGCTTTCCAAAATTTTCATTTGTTAAGCATAAAGTAAATGATTATTAAACACATATGCTTAATAAGAGATTTTGGAAATAGCTGGGCTGTTTTCTTTTTTTTCTATATAATTATCAAAATATATTGGCAATATCCCATTTTGTATTACTCGGTTGATATTCATCTGTTGTGGCAAAATTGGAAAAACCAGTATGTTTGAGCAAAAACACTCACTGGAGGTGCCAGAAATTTGTAAAGACTTGAGCCCCTCAGGGCTAGAAATGTTGGAGAATAGACTCGATCTTGAAGGGGGTCCTGCTCCCGCGCTTCACACCAGCCCATGTACACTATCTGGAAGGAAATTAACATAATCAACTGTTAAAAATCTTATTTTAGGCATCTTATGTTTAGTTTGCATATCTTGGTGCATTATAATCTCATAATATTATCAAATAAATGCATGGAAAAACTACACTGAACCATACTTACTTTCAATAAGTGTGAAGTTCTTGCAGAGCTCAAAACATGTTTCTCTTCATGTTTATCAAGTATTTATGGAATTCAATCTGACATGAATTATTTTCCCCAGTTTTTACTATAAAATATGCATTTCTAATAGAATCAAAAGATTCATTATTTTCCCAATTACTGTCATTTTAGTATATAGAGATGTGTTTTCAGCACAAATGATTTAGGTATGTATAGGAGACAAATGAAAGGCATATCTGGTCAAAATATTATTGGAACAAGACCCCAGATCTTCACTGGCCCTAACAAGGTAGGATAATAAACATCCTCTTTCTAATCACTGGTTCCGGAAAAACTATAAAACATATTAACGATTTTATATATCAAATGGAAATAGCAACAACTCTCCATAATCTGACTGTCACAGGATTAAGTATGTACATAAACATTTATTAAATAAGTGTTATGTTTCTGACGGAGTGTTTACAAGACATTTCATTTCTATCTTACCACAATAATATGTGGGGAAAGGCTTTCTATCTCATATAATTTTACATTGGCTTTATCACTGGGAGACTTTTTTCTTCCTCCTACACTTTTACACTTTTGCTATCACATTTGGTATGACCACTGGTGTGTTAAAGCCCATGACAAAAGTCCAGTTGGACTTAGTGTCTTATGTTTCTTCCACTACAATAAAAATACAAACCAAATATAGAATGAAGCGCATGAGATCAGACTCTAATCTACCATTTGGAAACAATTGTCAACCAATCATTTCACCTGCAGAGAAAATAAATCGACCCACTTTTAGGGTGATATACTATGCATTATTTCTGTGGTGACCACTGACTAATAACAATGCAAGAATTTGAAATAAAGTCTTGTTCTTTCACAGATTCGGTCTTTTTTCCAGTATATTTACTCTCTAAAAAAATTGGATTGTTTATCATTTCATTATCTTTTGTATTAAAATAAACCTCTGAGGAATAGTTATTGATTTAACAATTTAAGGTATAACGATTTAAACCAAATAGTTTAAAAAATGAATCAAACTTGATACAAGTTAGAATTGGAATTTGAGCCAAAGTCTCATGTTTTTTAAATAATATCGTGTATTCTCTAATATTTGAGGTTGCTTATACTTAGAAATTTGAACCTTAATGGAGCTATTCATAGGGACTTCAGTGATTAATAATAGTATAATGTGTTAGAACCAGCTACAATAATTAATTGCCTTTTGTTGCTTATATGAACAAGTATATTTCATTAGAGTACATGACAGTTTTAAAAGAGCAAACATTCTAGTTGACTATGTCATTTAAAAAGTGGCTTAATTAAACATGTAAGTACATATATAATGTTTAACAATAATTGACTCAATCGAAGATATGACTAGTTTCTACTTCTAGTACTTGTATGTTGAGGAATTCAGACAATCCACCAACTAAAATTATCTTGGAAAACTGAGGAAAACTAACGTGCTTAAAATGTTAGATATTTTATAAATGATTAAAGAGTAAGCAGAAAATCAGGTGGCCACATGAAATTAACAAAGCTTAATATTCTGGTTTGTTTTCGTGGTACTGGAAATTGAACCACACTGAGCTACATCCCCAGGTTCCCCCATCAAACACACACACACACGTGCACGCGCGCACACACACACACACACATACACACACATACGACTTATATTTTCTTGGTTTGTTTTGTTTTTTAATTATGAAGGAGAATCTCACTAAGTCACTAGACTGCCCAGGCTGATCATATATTTGTGATCATCCTGCCTCAGTCTCTCAGAGTTATGGAATTACAGGCATCTGGCATGTGTCACAACACACAACTAACAAAGATACATCTTGAATCCAAACACTGGGCCAACTTTCTCAATATGAGCACTTTCTACACAGAAATGCCCCATGAAGAATGGAGCTGTTTGGCTGAGCCTCTCAACCAGAACAATAAATTCCAAAGTCCTCCAAGTTTGGAGGTTCAGTAACACGTTCTACTTTAAAATCCTATGTGTAACATCCTAACAATACTATTGAGGCAATAGTCATTAAACACTTGCAAAGTTTGGGACCTAGATTTAAGCAGTTCAGGTAACCCAGAAAATTTCAGCCTCAAACTAGTCTCTGATGATTCTAAATCACAGTTTTCCTAGCTCCTGACTAAGCACTGTAAAAACAAACCCTCTAGAGTTGATGGTAATATCCTTTGTCTCAACCTATTTTCAAAAAAAAGTTTCCTGAAAGATTAAAAAGAAAATAAATAATATAAAAATGTATTATCAAGTACATCAGGAGAAAAACACCAAGAACAAAAGCAAGAAACAAGCAAATTTCTGTTATATACGTTATAATTTGTATTTCAATGAAGAATTCAACATTCAGGCATTCCAAATGGGATTTGCTCACACATTTTAAAATTTAAGCATGGTTGCTATATGCAAGAAGCTAAGATAAAACTTGAAAAACTTCTTTAGAGAACATCTGAGACAGCAAATTATAAACTGTTCTAATTTGAAAATTATCTATGTACATATATAAACCCTATAGATGGAGATAACAAATTAGAAAATACAAAAGAAGAAAATAATCAGTTAAAGGTTGACTCAGTAAAAATATTTAGAATAATGACAAAAAAGACAAGTTTGGAAGGTTGAAGCAGAAGTATCACAAATTCAAGCCCACTCTGGGCTACTTAACCACTTAGAAAAATTATGCCTCAAAATAATTTTTCCAAAAGGGTTTGGGTGGCTGTGTATGGAGCTCAAGGTAAGGACCATGGGAACAATTCTCAGTACTGGAAAAAATAGCCCTTTTGAACCCTAAGTGAAGAGAAAAAAATAGAAAATGCATTTAAAAGGACAATGGGTAACAATTTTTTGAAACAACTACTACCTAGGTACTTTATAGATCTCCAGAAAAATCAAAGAACACAAAGATCATGTTAAAAAAACATAACCTTTAGAGGAAAAATTAGATTGATAATTCATTTCTCAAAAAAATTAAGATGATATCATAGAACATATACCTCAACAAATAGATACAGAATGATATTTAACCAATAATTCTACACACAGCAGTTATCTTTTAAGATAAAATTCAGATTTTATGTGTAGAATTAGAATGACAAAATCAGAAATGAATAACTAAGCATAATGATGCTGCAGAAAATGTTAAAAATGCAGTAAAGAAGGCATAAATGGTTCAAAACCTGGGACTGATTTTTATTAGTCACAATATGACAAAACAAAACAAAACAAAAAAAGATTATTTTGGTGAAAGCAATGTTAATTCCTTGCTCTGCATCACAAAATAATATGAGCATTTAACTTTATGTTTGAAACCTCTATGTTATGCTTTCAGTAAAAATGGTAATCTCTAAAGCAATTTCTTTGCAAAAGCGAGAAAAATAAATCACCACAACCTGATTTAAGAAGTCAGATGACTTTAAATATATGCTTTCTCATTGATTTTCTTCTCATATCACGTTTCATTTGTGTCTAGAACTGGAAACTATTTCTATGACTATGAGAAAATTACTGTAAAAAAACAAATATCTACATTTTACAAAAATAATTTTGATTTTGTAGTACCCCTAAAAGAATTTCCAAGTGTGCCTAAAACACAATTTGGTACTATAGAATCATTTATAGAAATAAAAAGGAATGATTCTGGTGGTGAAGTATCAAGTCTAAAAGTCTGAAGGAGAGTATCAATCCTTTTAAAAAACATAGTTCAAAATCCAGTAGAATTTAAAAAAAAAGAGAAATAGATGAATGGATAATCAAAATAGGAAAAGTTAGCACAATTTGAACAAAATATGATAAAAATCCACTGAGACATAAAAAGTTTTAACAATCTAGGTATCAAAATCTGCTTCATTTCTTAAGCACAAAACATTTCAATGAAAATGACCACAAATTATTTTAAAGTACAGCAGAGACCAAAAAAATGAATACACTTACTAAATTATATCATGACAGATTAGTAATAGACTAAATATCAAATAATTTTTTCCAAATGATATGTTTATTCTTAAATAGAATTGGAGGCCAAGTCATATAGTATAATATGATACTAATATAATTGTATTATTATACTATATATTATAACTTCTCCTTGCACAAAGATTGAGAAATTAAGTGACATACTTTCACACATCAAAGGAGAAATAACAAATGATGTTAGAAGATAGCTTGAACTAAAAAAATAGTAAATTTGATGTATAAGACTTAAGACTACCCTTAGGATTTTGTAGCCTATCTATATACATTGATATGCCTGAAAAACCCAAAACTGAAGGATGCCCAATTGAGAAGTCTGAAATAATTTGAAAATAGATAATGAGGTG